>JAODAL010015069.1:0-85189 GCA_025379985.1 Phyllomedusa bahiana
CAGGAAAAACCAAGTATGTTCAATGATTTATAGCTGTATTCAAGGTGAATAAACCAAGTTCTGTTTTCACATCACTGTTTTATTGCATCTAAATCTACGGAAGCTGCGTTTGCTCTGGTCCTGTCTGCTCCACATTCTGGATACGAAGATAGGATACGAAGTCTCCAGTCACTACCCACCAGCCAGCTACACCTTCATTCGCCTCATGTGGGGACAGAACAAGTAGGACTACAATGCACTCAGTTAGGTATGTAGTGTAACAGCCTGCAGGGAAAGTTTGGCTGCACTGTGAATTGGCTAATGCCCTTCCCCTGTTGTGAAAGAATATAGAGTTGTGCCCATCAAATGTTCCTCCCTATATTTCTATGATTTGGATGAAATGTAATTAAGAACTGAAGAATTTGTACTGTAAGTAAAGCTTTCCAAGCTGTTGTCTCTAATTCCTTTTTGTGTCTCCCATTGCAACATGAAAAGCAGTAAGCCATACCACAACAACATCAGACTGCATACCTGATATCCTTGTAATCAACATCATTACATGTCTATGACCCAACTTTCCTGATCTCTACACTACTGGGAACATCTGACCACAGTTGATTTCTTGCTTCAGTGTATAAACCTAGCCATGCCTGATATCTTGCTTCTGTGTATTGAACTCTGTATATACCGTATCTGACCCCAGCTAAACTCTGTTCTTCCATACTCCTCATCTACATTCTAGCCATCAATTGCAGACTATCACTTGCAACCTGGGAAGACTTCTTTAGCAGTGTTTTTCCTTAAACTCTAGGCCCCTGATTAACCCGGACCAACCCAGTTACAATTCAAAATAATTATTATTCCAGTTTTCTACTTTACTATTTTTCAAAGTGCAACTCTGAGAAGTACAATTTCTCAAAGTGAAACTTTTTAAGGTGCAACAAACTTTGACTTACTTTGGACTTTAATTGAAAACTGTGTAATTACTTCCTGCATTGGACTCCACATTTGACAACCAACATTGTTCAGGCAGAGCATGGAGTCTATTGGACCTACATAGCATTTATCTGAGAAGTTTCACATTTGCATGGGACATCTGACACTATAATTTCTAAAGAGTACATTTATTCTTAAACTCATTCTTAGTCTAGTAGTTGAAATAAGTGTATTAACCAGACCTTGGAAATGTCCTCACCTCGACTCCCAAAATTACTCTACTTCAAAATCTTTTTTTGCAACTCTGTGTTTTTATTCTACTTTCATTCATAGACTCTATATTTCCTCTTTTGTTCCTACCCAACTGACTTCCAAAAAATCCAAGAGAGGTTGACAAACATTTTGCATGAAGCATTAGATCTTTGGGAGAAAGAGGCAAATAGATATCACAAATCCTCCCTTTGTTATTGGGTAGGAGAAATGACATAGTTTTCCACAAGATACTAGAGTTCAAAGTACCTTCACCCAAACTAGTTAAAAATATATTGGACCATTTAAAATAACAGCTCATATTACTCCTTTAGCTTTTCGTTTGAATGAAATATGTTTCAATTGAGTAGGGAAGAAGTATGTACACTACTACTCCATTCTAAGTCCATAGGACTGCCAAAGATAACCATGTACAGTAATTTGTCCTCCAACAATTAGACAGTTATCACCCAAGTGATAAGCTGTCATTCTGGGATAACCCCTTGAAACATACCAGATACCCAAAAGAATTATAAAATAGTAGGGAGCTAAAGATTGGGGTTTACTTTTAAACAGATTGGGAAACATGAATGAAACTGGCTGCGCCAGTTTTCTGGCGTGATGTGAGACAAAAAAACTGTCATTGGCAATGTCTGACATTGGTGCATGTCCCACATCCTCAACACTTTATTCTTAGGGGGCGTGTCACACCACATTCAGAAAATTAGACACTTTTACAAATGTGTCTTGACAAGGTGTGTTGCAAAAGTAGTGCACTAATCAATGCCCTTTTCAAAGTGGCAAGGGTCAGACACAGTTTTTGAGAATTTTTGGCCCATAAATGTGTTTCACAAGTGACATATTTATAAAGTGCTGTGAGACACTTTCATACATATCGACAAATGCTACACTTACCTAACGAGACGTGCAACTGTCTAGTCAGATAGTTTTCATACATATGTCCCACTGTTTCTCATTCAACATAATTGCATGAATACCCATTAAAGATTATATTTGTTTTTGCCAATTAACATTTACATTTCAGTGTATTGTAAAAGTTTTTTATATTTATATATATGTTAAATTACCCCTTTTTTTATTAAACAATCTTATGCAACTCTATTTCACCACAGGTTATCTTCCTTACATGCTTTTGTCTGAAATATAATAATCTGAGAACCAAGCAAACAGCATAGGACAAATATCAGTAGAGGAACAAAGCCATTGACTATAGCATATTAAAATGAATACTTGTTTTGCATCTTCAGTAATTAATCCACACGGAATTTTCCATCTAGATTGCCTGGAACAAGAGGGGAGAATGGAAGAAAATAAAAACCCAAGCTACACAAAATTGGACGGGGTTTCAAATTGAAATTCAGATGAGTGCTTGCGCTGACCTTTGTTGTCTCATATTTTTTATAGACAGTTTACAAGGCTTTCTGCCAAGCAGGTCATGTTTTAGTTTAAACAAAATACTCTTGTAGGTGTTAGATGTGAGTTAATGATTACACTGAAAACATTCTAATTAGGTTCTCTTCTTACATTTTACCCATTGGAGACTCTGACTGTTGTCACAGAAAGTATTTTTCACAAAAATAATTGCTCTCAGATCCTTTTATTGATCTTTTCTGCATCTGATCAGCACAAAAAAAAAAGGGCAAAACCCTTTTAGAGAAATAGGTTCTGAAAGGGAAAAATTTATTAAAAAATAACCCCCCGGGTTTAAAGGTTTTTTTCTACGGGACTTGAATTTTTTGGTTTGGTTTTTTTTGGGGGACACAATAAACGAATGCTATTCTTTAAAGGTTATTGTCTTCTATATGCATATTAAGTGGTAATTTAAAGCTCTAAAGCAGTCAAAAGACCTTCCCAAAATGATAAATCTCTATAATATAGGCAGAGCTCTTGTGAAACAGTTGTTAATATTAAAGGGGTTGCCGGCCAGCTCTAAAACGTCCCCCAAAGAACTTCTAAAAAAAGGTTCAGCTGCTTTTAGGAGTACCTAAAGAAGCCTCAGATTGCTGCACACACTGCCCTCAACTTTCACTTTTTTTCAGCACTTTCTAAAAAAAACTAAAAATCTTTCTCTTTTATGGGCATAATTTTGTGCCCACCCTTCGCCTTTTTAGCTTTTAAATAATTCACTGCCAGCACCTGCATTATGGAGCTCTCCTGCTGAGAGAACAAGGAAGCAGGTAGACTTAAAGGGGTTGTCTCACTACAAGGATTGCTTTTTATGTTAAAGATCTTGCAAAAACAAGTCACTTTGCAATATATGTCCATTAACAGTGTCCTACCTGTTCCTACACATCCCCTCTTGTATGGGCTGCATCAGCTCCTCAGTTCCCTATGGCTACAGACCTGTTTGATCTAACCTGATAGACTGCCAGCACTGGTTGCTATAGCTACAGACCTGGCTTCTACTGCAGCCTAGTGGAAGCCAGTAAACACGCCCCTGAATTCAAAGTGAAACCAAGAAAACAGGACTGAGGTAAGATGAATCAATGTAGCGAGAGAACCCCTTTAGAAACAGAGCAATCACAATGCCAATTCATTTTGGCTACATGGTTAACTATATGCCAACACAAACAGGAGAGGGGGCAGGTGGGGCTGTGTTTGTTCATCATTAAACCTACAGTAGTTTTATCACCACGCGGGTTCTTAGTTGTGTCAGTCTGGCCTTGTGCACCCTCATAGTTGACATTTTCCTCTCGCATTAATGGCACGGTGTACTGCACAGTTTCAACATCCCTTATTCATAATGGTGCTTCTTACCCACTAAATATTTGTATCACAGCAGCACATGAATCGTTCACAAATTGCCAACTTTGGCTCAGAAAAACTGCTAACTTTGGCTCAAAAGTCGATAATAATTCCATTTGCAACTCTCATAAATCCTTTAACCCACAACAGTAATGAGGAATATATATGCAGACAGCCTATCGCACACTTTATATATCCATAAAGCTAGTTCACGACACCTGAGTTTCTTCATAAACTGCACGCTGGCGATGTCGAAAGTAGGAAGTGGTCATAATAATGTGACTCCACTATGTACGTTCTAGCAAGTATTATATAAGCAGTCTGTAAACAGAAGAGTGCATTATGGATTGAAGATTTCCTCCCAGAGTTTTTACAGTTGTAATTAGAGTGACCTTTCGGAGAGCATGAGATTTATCAAGTCTGCATCTTCACACCAGGAGCTGTTATTCTGATGTTAATCCCAATCCAGCTGCCTTATTATAAACACGGATAAAATCTTTGGGTGTGAATTTTCCACCCAGTGTATTTTACACTGGTACAAATGAGTCCTATTTAAAACCAAATTACTATTTTATGATTAAGCGGCCATTTATGCTTATTTTCTACTATATATTATTTTATTATATTTCGACTCCCAAAGGTTATCACACATTTCCTGTAGAGTCTTTCTTCCTGTTGGTTAATATAATGAGCTCTTTTATGTTAATTTGTACATTTAATTCTGACAGAAGTATTAAATTAAGTTTAACTAAATTGTATGCTAGTTTTATGTCACGGGCCAAATAATAGATGCTCATTATATTATACTGTACCTTTAGAACGCTGGAACATAGACCAATATATTACAAAACTGCATTATTTCTATTTATCTTACTAGTCAAGCTGCTCATTATGCAAGAGATATGAAGCTAGACTAGCGAACTTGCAAGGAAATATAATTTTTGGTGGTTTGTTGACAAACTATACACCATCATTTAAGGTCTACAGCACGTTGACAGTTGCATGAAAGCCAAGGGGGAATTAAATTTCTCAACTGCTTCTCTTCTGTAGTCTCTGACAGCTCCTTACATCAGGAACAATTTGGCTAGTGGGAGTTGAATAAAGCAGGGAATTGCAGATAACACAGTTTCCTAATATATTAAAATCACAGGAAAAAGGCACTGCTAACTCATACAAGGACAGGTTAAATACTAATTCCCAGCAGGATGTAGGCATGCCACAATACTATATAAAGGAGGTGCAAAATACTGCTAAATAGAACTCGCACACCTACAACTACTTAGTATTGTAATTGGACTTAGAAAAAAGCTTCTATAGGGTTCTTGCACATGGTTTCATGTAGCACACCATGCTGGCTTACAGGTTATTAGTTGTACCTATAGTAATAGCCTAGCACCTTCTAAGTGTACCTTACAAAGTCCTTAAACTCCCTCAACAGTATACTCACACATAAATAAAACTTTTATAGAGTAGCAGTCGCACAAATAGTGCACCATGCTGGCTTGCAGCCTATTGGCCATATGCATGATCGGAGATGAGGCACAATGCCCAGCACCCTCTATGATTACAACACAAGATGCCATTTATCCTGCATAAATTATTAACCAAGGTATTTGCTAAAACTTTTACGACAATATGTGAACTTGCAACCCACGTCAAGATTACTCTTTATCTTGTGTGTCTCTTCACTAACAAGAGTATTACAGAAAATAGAATAAGATTTACTTAAAATCATAAAACAACAGTAAATTAAGATAAATCACCCAATAGTATTAATTCCAGAAAGACAGGAATAATCAACTTGTATTTATTAAAACCCCAATGGAGACCTGACTTTTAGGCAATTACAGATAACATGTAAAACACCTTAACCAAATTGCACGCAATATGGGTACTGTGATTTTTCCTTACATCTATCTATTAAACTGAACCATTTAGTTATTTCAAGTAAAATAAACCATTGAAATCAGATGGCCATGGACATGACTTTGTGTGTGTGATACAGTGTTTTACATTCTGTAAGAGAAAACATAAAGACATTTGGATTTAAGAAATAAAGATATCTGACAATATTGAATTCAACTTTGGAAAAAAAAAAGATCAGTTCCTGTTGGACAAAGCACTGTAAACACAAAGACAATAGAACAATGTTAAGTTTGAATTCATGTATTACTAATTGAGAAGACAAGATGATAAAAGTAATCAAATCATCAGATTTTATAGACACTGAAACCTGCTTTTCTTCAACCAGAAGGATTGCCAGTCCTAGTATTTCACTAGTAATACCCTCAACATTGGGCAAAAGTCCTGAAAATTGTCAAAATCTTTTAATTTTATGTATCACATTGATTGCCATGTGCTGTAAACAGCATATAGATTTTTTTCATTTCCACCCATATATCCTATATTAATATAGCCAATGGGTATATGAATACAGTGATTAGTAAAGGTACCATTTTGCATGTTCTATGCAGCAATGTCTTTTTAAATAAAAGAGGTGTTCCAACATTTTCAAAAGCTCGTCAGTCTGTCGGGGATGACAGAAAATACAAAAACAAAATCTCAGCTATTCACAGACCACAGCAGTCATTTGCTGCATATACAGCATGTTGCCGCAGAAGCCTGTGATTGGCTACACCATCATATGAGTGGCACTAAATGTCAGCATGTGTCCATGCAGCCAGTATTGTGCTTCTCAGAATTATGCTGCAACAATAGGCGAGGAGTAAGTGGAGTTACCACATAGAGTGTCAATGTGTTTGCTGTGCAGCAAAGCTTAGAGGGACTTCCCTACTTGGCAAAATCCCTTTCTGAGGCTAGCTAGTAGCTCACTACAAGCCACCCTCAGCCAACGGGGAGATGGCCACACTTGCACAATTCTCCCTGTTCTTTTCTATAATAGTTTCGAACCGACAAGTGTACTCAGTTATATTTGGAACTCCCATAGATATGAAAGGAGTAGAATTGCACAAGCATGGCCATCTCCCAAGGACTGAGGTCTGTTCGTAGCGAGCTATGAGCTGTGCTCAGGGATTTTGCTGATACCTGGCGTTAAACCGTTTAGCTCCCACGGTCCGTGACCGCAGTATAATCAAAAGGGATTCACTGGCTGTATCGAGTCATCGGGCCTCCCGGTGACCTTATGGAGCCCAGGGATTATCTGTACAGTCAGCCCTGGAGACCTAGATTAGCCCCAGGGCTTTCTGTATAGCAAGCCTGAGGTCTGTGCACACTGTGTGCTGCCCTGACTGTGGCCTGTATCATACCGACACAAAGAGCAACATGTATGAAAGGGTTTTTCACCCTTTTTCTGGCGTACAATGCACCTAACTGAGCCGGATATAATGTCTAATGTGGCTAACGTATGTGTTAGAAGCATTGTTCATTAGACTCGACTCTTTCAAATGCGCCTAACATGAAGGAGTCTTTGGTGGGCGTTCTGGGGGCGTTATGGAGGTGTGTCACACCACACTCGTAATATTAGACACATATATGAATGTGGTTCGGCAAAACTAGGGGCATTACTGCTCCGACAGGCAGACCTATTTCAATGTGGTCTGCTGAGCTGAGGAGTAAAAAGTGGGCTAGATTTGCTGCAAGGGGCAAAACTGTTCAATATTTCTCAGCTTACACCAGTACATTAATAAAAAGTAATTTATTATAATTATCAAACTATATAAAATTTAATTATTTAAATTTTATAAAAAATTTGATCATATAAAATTAATATAAAAATATATAATGTCTCCAAAATATAGAATATATTTTCTATATAAATATAGAAAATATAGAATACATATAAAATGTATTTAAAATTCATAGAATCTTAAACTAATTTTACATTAAATAACCCACTTATTATGTTGTTCAGATTTTTATATTTTAAATTTTTACTACATTAAATTTGACATTTTTTTTCTCTCACCCTTTCTTCTACATACAGCAAGAGCCAGCACAGCACATGTATTGCTGGGACCTGTGGTCTTCCAAGCAGGATCAGTACTATAGTTTCTAATCACTGACATGCTATTCGATGGACTTTTCTCTTATTTTCAGCCTATCCATAACCTTAATACATGTGAGGAGCATTACTTACATGTTAGGCGCATTCCATAATGCACCTAACACATAGGTGAGGCGCATCGAACTTTAGACTCCATTTATGAACACACAAAAACCACTTTCATACATTCAGGCGCATTATACACTGAAAATGAGACTCGACTATTCACTTCGACGCGCCTTTCTTCGTACATGTCGCCCAAAATGTGAAGTATTGGCATATAGGATTATGCCAATACATTACTAAGTGTAAAAAAAGTGTACAATAATTATACCTTAATGGGATTAAAGAAAACTCAACATAAAAAGTGTTTTTATTTTTTATATTTTTTTTTATATTTATTTTATTTATATTATATATATATATTTTTATATTTAGTTTTTTATTTATAAAAATTTTAAATATTTTATATATATTTATATTTTATTATTTAATAAAAAAATTATTGTGCATACATTACACAAAAAAAGACCTACACTTATTAGGTATCTACATAACCATAAGAATCTATAGAATTAATCTAACAGGTTAATTAGTGTGAAATGTGAATTGTATTAAAAAATGAAGAAAAACACTTTTTATGTTCATGCTGCAAAACAAAAAGTTCTGCAGTAATTAATTTGTAAACTTAAACTATGCCCCAAAAATACATCTCCCACATAAAACAAGTCTTCATATAACTGCGTCGCTTAAAATATAAAAAAATTGAAATGCACTAAGTGAGGCCATAACTATAAAAAATATTAAAAGCTCTAGATGCCCCACTTTTCCCACCTTACATATAAAAAGAGAGAAACGATAAAAATAATTAAACATAGCTGAAACGCAGAGAGTAGAGATGCACGAATCGATTCTAACAAAGTGGAATTCGTTTAGAATTTCAGGAAAACTTCGATTCTGCACGAAGGCGAAGTTTAGGGTAATTAGCGGGAATGAAGAGTCTTTTTTATTGGCAAAATGGCAGTGAGCACATGGCATGACATGGGGCAGAAAACTCTGGAAGGAAGAAAGGAACACTATCAATGATATGTGCAGACATGAAGCCAATCAGCGACCAGCGGGCTTCTGTGACGTCACAGCCCTATAAATACGGACACCATCTACAATCCTCACACTTCTCACTGTCTGTCCTGGCATAAGCATCGAGCTGCTGCAACACTATATTGAACATATTATAAAACAAATTTGTTTTATCAGCGACTGGGGGGAAAGACCATTACAAGTGTGTGTCATTTGCACACTTGTTACTCAAACAGCATTATTATCTATCTACTGCTGCACTATATTGCCCTCATTATAAAACAAACTCGTTTATATCAGCGACTGGGGGGAAAACCATAACAAGTGTGTGTCGTTTGCACACTTGTTATTTAACCAGCGTTATTATTTTCTTGTAGTTCGTGGGGTATTCTCCCTAAAGTCTAGGGTGGGTGTACTTCTGTCCCATATATGCCTAATTTACATCTGGTTGTTCTGTAGTGTATTTAATACACAAGGCTTAATTTAACCCCTTGATTGTGGGTTAATTTGCACTAAAATATAGGGTTTCTTTTTTTAATTTTGTCCTAATTTACATCTGGTTTTTCTGTACGATATTTCATACACAGGGCTTAATCTAACTTCTTGATTGTGCGTTAATTTGGACAAAAATACAGGGTGTCTTTACTTTTTTGTCCTCTATACGCCTAATTTACATCTGGTTTTTCTGTACGATATTTCATACACAGGGCTTAATCTAACTTCTTGATTGTGCGTTAATTTGGACAAAAATACAGGGTGTTCTCCTCTATACGCCTAATTTACATCTGGTTGTTCTGTACGGTATTTCATACCCAAGGCTGCCATGGTGCCAAAATTAGCTCCCTGGCCACGCTTCACTTTCTGTCCACAGATTCTACATATACACATGTTCGGCTCCTCTGGTGTCTTAGCAAAAAACTGCCACACCGCCAACTAGGTGATTTTACCGCCAACGCTCTGCACTGTGGGGACTACTAAACGCCGCTGCTACTGAGCCCCTGTGCCTCTACTTTCTTTGAACTGTGAAGCGGGTTCTCTACCCCATGGCCGTTTGGCTCCCAACCTCGCACTGCTGCCACCCTGCTGACTCACTGCCACACTAGCGACTTGCTGGCTGCGCTGCAGCCTGATGCGAAAGCTGACCCTCTTCTCCCGACGATGATGATGAAGCCGTTGCTTCACCCGGCTCCCAAGTGCAATCGGCTACATCGTCATCGGTGTATGTTTGCCCGTCACTGCTATTCTCCTCAACGGTCTCAATATGCAGAGCCTGACTGCTTGCAACATAACCTCCCCTGCCACTTGCCAAATCACTACTTTCCTGCCTACTGCAAGAAGCAGCGGATGTCTGCCCCACCTCTTCACTGCCAAGTAGCTGCTGACTGTCCTCAAAGAGTTCGTCCTTGCGGTATATTGGTGGTGAGCCCAGACCACATAGTAGTTCTCTGGCTGAGGGAACCGAACGGGACAAAGGTGAAAGGACAGGTGAAGGCCGCTGACATGTTCCCGGGAAATAATTCTTTGATAGGAATATCACAAGATTTTTGACACCCTGACAGAAGTGTAAGTCTAATATAAGCATAAAGTTCCTCTTTTGAGATATTTTTCATGTTTTGTTTTTTCCATAAGCAATGTGTCATCCTTTATACATAAAACCACCTCTGAAAGACCTGTGATGATGTCATGGCTATGTGACGTTGGGAAGGAGGAGTAAGTCCCCCTCCCAAAATCACATGGCCATGACATTATCACAGATCTTTCTACACATTCATATGATCCACCCCTCTCCCCAGCAACCCTGATTACAATATCACAGTAACTTGTTATACATAAACTGATGAGTATATGATAAACATAACACGGGCCTAAAAGGCTCGTGGTATATAAATATGTGGTTTTCCAAAAAGGCATTGTTATACCAAAATGCCTATCGCATAAAACTATATAAACAACTTGAAATTACCAACAACTACAAACTAGAGGAATACCAAGAGTTTCAAAATTCTAACTAAAATAATCTCTGAGAAAATAGCAAGTAAGCTAGCGGGCCTAAAAGGTCCGTTTTATGCATTGTAGGGTTAATGCGCCTAAAAATGTGCATTACATGGAAAAATCTTTGAGGTTCTTAGTTCACATGTTTTGATCAAAAATGTTTAAGCCATCCCCGACTTTCAACGGGACCCCAAATGCGGATGGTCCTACACTATTCCTACCTCTCTTTTGAGTCCAATTCAGACTTCTCAATTGGGTCATCCGACCTCCATAATCCAGAGAGAAAAAAGCACCAGCTTTATAAGCACACCACACTGGTCTAGTAGCCTGTGGAGATGGGCGGGGTGCAGAAAACCAAAATGGAGGCATCCAATCCTCCCTGTATAAGTTAAAAGCAATATATGCCAAATGCAACGTATAGTTCTGCACAAAAACATTTCTGAAAAACACACTATGTGAACAACACAAAGTTTTTTTCATGTATTGTAGATACCATTAATGCTTTTTTGTAGGTTTCCATGTCGTTTGATAGCTCTTTTTGCTGATGGTGTACTACTGATATTGGAGTGTGTGTATATGTACCACAGCCATGCCAGTGTACACTGGTGTTCACATTGTGTGTTTCTCAGAAATGTTTATGTGCAGAACTATACGTTGCATTTGGCATATATTGCTTTTAACTTATACAGGGAGGATTGGATGCCTCCATTTAGGTTTTCTGCACCCCGCCCATCTCCGGTGTGCTTATAAAGCTGGTGTTTTTTTCTCTCTGGATTATGGAGGTCGGATGATCCAATTCAGAAGTCTGAATTGGACTCAAAAGAGAGGTAGGAATAGTGTAGGACCATCCGCATTTGGGGTCCCGTTGAAAGTCGGGGATGGCTTAAACATTTTTGATCAAAACAAGTGAACTATAACCACAAAGTTTTTTTCATGTATTGTAGATAACATTAATGCATTTGTGTAGGTTTCCATGTCGTTTGATAGCTCTTTTTGCTGATGGTGTACTACTGATATTGGAGTGTGTGTATATGTACCACAGCCATGCCCGTGTACACTGGTGTTCACATTGTGTGTTTTTCAGAGATGTTTTTGTGCAGAACTGTACGTTGCATTTGGCATATATTGCTTTTAACTTATACAGGGAGGATTGGATGCCTCCATTTTGGTTTTCTGCACCCCGCCCATTTCCACAGGCTACTAGACCAGTGCGGTGTGCTTATAAAGCTGGTGCTTTTTTCTCTCTGGATTATGGAGGTCGGATGACCCAATTGAGAAGTCTGAATTGGACTCAAAAGAGAGGTAGGAATAGTGTAGGACCATCCGCATTTGGGGTCCCGTTGAAAGTCGGGGATGGCTTAAACATTTTTGATCAAAACATGTGAACTAAGAACCTCAAAGTTTTTTTCATGTATTGTAGATAGCATTAATGCTTTTTTGTAGGTTTCCATGTCATTTGATAAAAAGGTGCATTGCACAATCAAGGCGCATAGCGTATCATTACTTGTGTATGTAATGCGCATCGATAGGCACATTGCATTATGGAGGCACATAGCGTATCATTGCTGCTATATTTAATGCATCTTTCTAGGTGCATTACAATGGGCCTGATTTATCAAAACTGTGTAACAGTAAGACTGTCTTAGTTGCCCATAGCAACCAATCAGGGCTTAGCTTTCATTTCTCCACAGCTGTTTCAAAAATAAAAGCTGAGCTTTGATTGGTTGCCATGGGCAACTAAGATATTCTTACTGTTAGACAGTTTTGATAAATCAGGCCCAATATGTCTTGCCCGGCTTATATTGCACCTAGTTTTGGTATATTACAGTTCATTTATATCGAGAATATGACGTCAAACTTTTTTTGGTGCAAAATATGCCAAAATTATGGTGCATTCGTATTGGGACATATCACCCTAAATGTTCACAGTCGTGGGAGGCTGGACATTGATTAAAGTTAGTGGCATTGCAGCCAAGAGGACCCTTCAAGGCACAGGACACCATTCATATTAAATGACTTGTGCAACACTATGATGGCATATAGGGAGCTCAGGCTGCGGCAAAGAGTAGTCTCTCTGAGACACACAGTGGCCCAGTACTATGAGTATTAGTGGAAGTAACTTTGGCTCATCCTGATTTTAGTTGGCCTTTTTCCAGCTTCTCGTTCCTTGTCGAAGGACCATTCAGAAAACGTTTTGCCACCACTCGGACGAATTAAAAGTTATTTGTTCATCTGCAAAAAGCTCTGTACCGTATATACTCGAGTATAAGCCGACCCGAGTATAAGCCGAGGCACCTACTTTTGCCACAAAAACCGGGTAAGCTTATTGACTCGAGTATAAGCCTAGGGTGGAAAACGCAGCAGCTACTGGTGAATTTTTAAAAATAAAAATAGATACCAATATAATTACATAGGCAGTTTAATGTCCCCCACAGGCAGATATAGGCAGGTATAGGCAGTTTAATGTTTCCCATAGGCCGTTATAGGCAGTTTAATGTCCCACATAGGCTGGTATAGGCAGTTTAATGTCCCCTATAGGCAGGTTATAGGCATGTATAGGCAGTTTAATGACCCCCCTAGGCAGGTTATAGGCAGGTATAGGTCGTTATACGCAGGTATCGGCAGCTATATGTCCCCATAGGCAGGCTCCAGGCAGGTCATTGCCCTATAGGCAGGTTATAGGCAGGTATAGGTCCCCTAGACAGGTTTAAAGGGTGTTATAGGCAATATGGGGCCCCCCTAGCAGGCTATAGGTCGTTTAGGCGGGAAAGGGGCCCCCTAGTAGGTATAGGAGGTAAGGTTTTTATAGGCGGTATAGGTCCCCCTAGGCAGCTTAGGATGTAAAGCCCCCCTAGGTAGGTTATAGGCAGGTTAGGCCCCCTAGGCAGGCTAAGGCAGGAAATAAGTCCCCTAGGTGGGTTTTTTATAGCCGGGGTAAAGGTGGGTTTACAGAGGTATAGGAAGTTACACCCAGGAAAGGGTATTTTACAGCCAGTATGGGTGGGGTTTACACCGGTATAGGTGGGGAAAAGCAAGGTTAAGGTAGGTTACACCAGGTATAGGTGGGTTACAGCCAGGAAGGTAGGTTACCCCAGGTTAAGGCCCCCCTAGGCGTTAGCGGGGGTATAGGCACTTTTTAAAACAAAAAAACCCATTACCTGGCTCCCCCTGCTCCTTTCCCCTCGTGCCGGGCCTCCCCCAACTCCTGGTCTTTCGGCCGGGCGGGTGATGTCACCAGCCGGCACGCACGTGATGACACACGCTGCCTGTGGGGGAAATCCGGATGGCCGCGGTCTGGGGCCGCCCGGAGCCCCATGGGGAGCAGGAGCGCTCGCTCTTGCCCCAAAGTGGTACTTTTCTCCTGTGTGCGCTCCGGGGGAGTCGCACACAGGGGAGGAGATCCGACAGGGCAGGGGCCCCCGCAGTGCCCGGACGCTGTCGCGCCCGGGGGATTCAGTCATATGTGCTCCCTGAGGAGTGCATAAAACTAAAGCTCCCTGTGGGCGACGGGCCATCGCAGCACCCGAGTGCCCGACAGTGACTCAGTATAAGCCAGGGGGGATTTTTTTCACACATTTTTGGCGAAAAACTCGGATTATCCCAGTAATAGGGAAAGTTCAATAGAAAGTCAAATGAAAGGTTCACATGAAAAAAAATTTCCAATTTACATTCAGTAATACTGTTATAGAAAATACAACATTGAGACAGCAACAAGTAAGAAACTTAAAGGCAGAGAAACCAAAACAAATGTATGTATTAATAAAAAAAATGTTATACATGTGAAAAGAAACAAGGGGGTACTGACAAAAGGGGGAAGGGATGAAACGTTAGGTGTAAGCTTTCCTTGTTCCCCTAAAAACCAAAACATAGCTCCTCCCTTTTTTTTTTATAGTGTTCTGATGGTTGCTAAAAGGAACAAAAGAAAGTCAAGACCTAGCAGTTTTTTAAATAGGCCAATTATGTCTGAATTGTAAAGTCTTCATAATGGGAAGGAAAGATAAACTTAGTTTTAATAATAAGTATTGTGGGTAATAAGGGAGTGTCAGTGAAAACCCAGAATAATATAATTTGCATAACCACTATCCATAAGTAAAGGTTGTTTACTAATGTGAACAAGAAATAATCATTATAAATGTAGTTGAAAACCATTTACTTTTTTTTCCTTACCACAAAAGAAAAAAATGGAACATCAGACAACAAAAGAAATCCAAGCACATTGGAAATTGTGAGACACTTAATTTTTTAAAGTGATGGATATTTTCATATAATCATAGTTGAATCCTACATTCTGTCATCCATTACTATAATCTCACTGCTCACATCACTCTCTGCTGTGTATAACAAGGGGGTGCAGCTTGATTTCAACTTTAAACTTAAACCCTGTAGACCAGAGAACCTTATACAATCCTATCATATCTGCAGATCACATATCTGGATTTACATCAAAGAATCACTCAGTAGCTAACATTAAAGTTTTTTTCTCACCACAATGCTTAGCTTTTAATGTGTAGGGACAGGTAATTGAAGACATTTTCTAAATACATTGCTTTGTTGATTTTTCTTTGGTCAGGAGATAAAGAAGATTTTTATCTCATCTTAGAAAACACAAGTTTCTCTAGTTACAACTATCTCTCCCAACCTCTGGGTGCGTACACATGACAAAGACAAAATACCAGTTGGATTTTCTGACCTGTATTTTGTCTTTTTTTGGCACACAGAGGGGTGGCTTCTGTCCGCAGTTTGCAGATTCAAACCGTTCCCCCTTAGGAGCAGCAGCGGTGGGGAGGCAACATGCACAGTATCAGTGGTGCTCACCATGGCCATATCTCCATTCTCAAACACATATCCCTCTGTTAACTTAGGCCCAATATAGATGCAAGGCCTGTCACCTCCCAATCCAGATAGGAAACCCGGGCATGTGCAATTTCACACCTGCAGGGAGACTTCATTGATAGCTGGGAACCATCCCAGCAGAGGATCAGGCCATCCAGCAAGACACAATTGCATTTCGTAGCCATTAGGGCACCGCAGCATTATAAAGCACTGCAAAGAAAATATAGTACATTGGGTATACCAAACAAAAATCATGGCAAAGTAATAACCTAATTAAAATATACCTTTTAATAGATATGCTTTAAAATACATTCAAACACATTCAAAAAGCATACCACACAACCTCTAAAGATGTTAAATAATCCTAAAGGATAATAATCCCAAGGTATGCAATCTATAAAGTCCCTAAAAAGTACCTAATAAAGCAGAGACATCGCCCCGATAAGGGCAGCTCCACAAACTAAACCCTCAAAAAATACCCTATTCTAGAATGTTAAACCACATCCCTTTATAAGAAAAACCCGACGTGTTTCGGCCTCTTTATAACTTAGGGTTCCTCAGGGGATAAGGAGTGATGAGCATAATAGCTACCAAAAATCACACAATTACTAAGGAAACTCTTGTATAGATAACAATGAATGGATACAACCTGCTGTTTCCAAAGGTGGTCCAGCTCCTACGGATGATGACGGCCACCGCAGCATTATGCCCACTTTATGGAATAACCGTATGTCACAAGCACACCCCAGTTTCATCATTTTAAATATGAAAGGGTCCCACATGTATAACTGTCACTCACTTGTTTGTAGGACCAATGGGCAAGGAGAAATGGGAAACTGGTACCAGGAACAGAGCAGGGACTCAGAGTTCGGTATCCCAATGTAGTTTGGGCCCATGCAGTTTTGATTGGCATGGCTTTTTTTATTTGCTCATCTGACCAGTATATGTATAGCTGTATCCTCTACGTATATGTATTGTTTGTCTAGTGCGCTTATAAGGCACTTAAATAAACTTTGATCATAAGCTGGTATGTGGTCCTGACCACCCGTATCCGACGTGTCCGTATTCTCGGTTTAGAATATATCGCTACCCAGGGCAGGTTCCTGTCCTGGTTATGAGTCTGTAACAGACCAGGCTTATAACTAATGAGGAACATGTGGCAGTCTACCCTGTTCTTTTCACCGGTGCGGGTAAACACATCTCTCCCAGCCATTCAGGGTTGCGGGTGAGTGGGGCATCCTCTTGCACTCCCTGGGTCTTCCTGTGACCATGTGGACATGGGTTAACTGGGAAACCATATCTGGCTGACCTTGCATACCCCTTTGGGGGAGCACAATGTCACATATACACCCCAAGTCAGGTCATCAACCCTCAAGGGTCTTCAAACAGGTTGTTGGCAGCACAATGGGATTGAGACTATAGTGTGTGTGAGTGCAATACCTGTACTTCCAGACACTAAGGACTACCAGCAATGGCTTTTGCTGCTGGGGTCTTAAGATCAGCTCAGCACTAGACAGACAAAGTGCAAATACAAGGTGTTTGGTACATTCAGGTTGCATTTTTGTGTCAGTAACCAAGGATTGCAAGGATGACTGGTCATGGCAGGGGCAGAAATAACCAATCGGCCAAAGCTGTGGTCTCAGAGGAAACAGATGGTGAAATTAGCCAAGTCGAGGAGAAGCTCATCTCAGACAGGGCTGTGGACCATGATGGTGAGCTTCAAGTCGAGGGGGAGTTGAGCTTGGGCTCCTCAAGGAGCCAGTTTCAGATGGCCAGTTCTGCAGTAGGCCGCTCAATCTCACCTGTTCTCTTGCAAGCTGCGCTGGCTAAGCTGGAGACTGAGGACCTCGCCACCTATGAGGCCTCCTAACAGCTGCTGAACATCGTGAGCAGGCAGAGGCTTTAGAGTGTTTTGAGCGAGCAGAGGAACAACCATGTGAGTTTGAGCGCCAGCTGCTGGTGCTCCAGATTCAAACCTCACAGCCCACCCTGGCCATTAAAGAGTCCCCTGAGACCCGGGTCCCAACCCTCAGGGAAAGCCCTGGTAATCTTAAGGCATCTGCCCAGTAAGACCACCCTGACCTATGAGGAAATCAAGCAGTCTGGCAGTCCAACCTAACCCCTGAGATGTACTGGAAGAAGCTCTGAAGTTTGCAGCAGGGCCCTACTGACAGCTGGACTGACCACATGCGGGCCCCCCTGAGAGCAGTTGACCATAGACCACAGATTGGAACTCACCACGGTCCAGCAGCTGAGCTAGTCTGTTGTCACGATCATTCCGATCCCACATGTCCGTATTCTCAACAGGTTCCTGGCCTGGATATGAGTCTGTAATGGACCAGGTTTATAACTAAGGAGGAATTTGTGTCAGTCTACTGGGCTGGCAGAGTTTCTGTATTCACTGGAGCGGTAAACCAGATCTCTCTCCTAAAAGCCATTCGGGGTTGTGGACGAGTGGGGTATCCTCTTGCACTCCCTAGGTCTTCCTGTGCCCGTGTGGGCAACTGTGAAACTGTATCCGGCTGACTTTGTGTATCCCTTGGGGGAACACTACATCACAAATACACCCCAAGTCAGGCCGTCGACCCTGACAGCTGGTATCGCTGTATCCATAAACATCTGAAGTATTAAAATGTAACCATATTTGCTCTAAACAGAAAATACTGTAAAAATAAGAAAATAATCCAGAATTGCTTTTTTTTTACAAAAATGAAAACAAAAAGTGGTCAAAAGTTCCACATGTGTACCACAAATGAGAAATGTTTGCATCTGGAAAACCACTTTAATGTAAAACTATCCTCTAGACATATAGAACTGATATCCTGTAGCATGGGGATTGTCTAGGATTAGAAAGCTATGACTGCTTTCTTCCAAAAACAGCACCAAACCTGTTCATAGGTTTGTCTTTAATTGAAATTCAGCCCTATTCACTCATATACAGCTGTGTTGAAATACCAGAAACCCATAGACAGGTGTGGATCTGTTTTTGGAAGAAAGCAGTCATGGCTTTCTGATCCTTGAATATACACTTATGTATTTGAAGTGTATTTAATTTACTTTTTTGGTAGTGTATTTTTAGAATTCGAATGTGTAAAATATACAGTTTGAACTGCAATATGTATCTCCTATCATAACATACATGACAAGATCTGTGGGCATATTACTCACTTGTATTAATACACTTTTAGTCTGCCTGAAAATACAAATAAAAGAAGTTTTGTGAACATAGGCTTAGTTCACATACTATTACAGACCAATGTTGATTTTTAAAAGACTGGTCTGAGTTGGATGCTTGAATACACAAATACATTGTTAAATGTGTTGTCTATGATTAAAAAGAAAGGCCCTCTTGGTTGGGGGAAAGAGGTGGGCTAAATATAGGGAAAAAAAACTTAACTCATCTGTGAAGACACCATCCCACCCTAAAAGCACTACCACTGCTCCAGTAGTCTTCATTCATTCATTCATCGATCAACTGATGTTGTAGCTAGAGATGGGCGAATCGATTCTAACGAAGTGGAATTCGTTTAGAATTTCAGGAAAACTTCGGTTCGTAACGAAATCGAACTTTGGGGTGATTCGCGGGAACGAAGTGTGCTTTTCATTGATAAAATGGCTGCGAGCACATGGCGTTACATGGGGCAAAGCACTCTGGGATGAAGAAGGGCATAGCCTGCAATGACTTGGCAGGAGATGAATCCAATCAGAGACCTACGTGGATTCTGTGACGTCACCGCACTATATAAAGACCGAGCACGCCGCTGGGCGAGCACACCTCCTCTCACTGAACTGACAGGGAAGGTCTGCTGCGGGTGATATCGCTTTCTGAAGAACTGAATTAACACAGCGATTTTGGTGGGGTTGGGTCCTCAGCTTGTCTCAGAGACTGTTCTCATGAATGTCTATTTCTGATTATTTTGGGGTATTGGATCTGAAATCCAGTGTGCGTCCACTGCAGCTGCATATACATTCATATCCAAGTGGGATCTAAGCCAGTTCCTTTGTAATTCATTAAAGGAAACAGCGTTTTTAAATACAAATACACTTCATTTTTTGGCTGCACAATTCTACTTGCGCAATTTACATCCAGGTTAATTAAGCGTTTGTTTTGCAGGTGTGCTGACAAAAATAAACCGTCTTTTTCAACGCAACTATATATATTTTTTTGGTAGCCAAATTACCACAAGCAAAGGTTAATTACCATTTATCTCTTGTTGTGCGGCGTAGAAAAGACGCCATTGTCACACGCTACACAGCTACTAGTCGGTGGTGGCTCAATGCGATTGCGCACTTTCCATCCAGGGGTTAATTAAGCGTTGTTTTGCTGGTGTGTGCTGACAAAAAATAAACCGTCTTTTTCACGCCAAAATATATTTTTTTTTGGTTAGCCTAATTCAACAAGCAAAGGTTTAATAAACAATTTTATCACTTAGATGTGTTGGCGTAGAAAATACACCATGAAACACGCTACAAAGCTAACTAAGTTTTGTGGTGGCTCATTCTATTGCGCATTACATCCAGGGGTTAATTAAGCGTTGTTTTGCTGGTGTGCTGACAAAAATAAAACGTCATTTTCAACGCCCAAGAAATATTTTTTTTTTTGGTTGCCAATTCCACAGCAAAAGTTAATTACAATTTTATCTCTTGTTGTGAGGCGTAAGAAAATACGCCATAGTAACACGGCTACAAAGCTTACTAGTTTGTGGTGGGCTCCAAAATAATATAATATCAAATTTGATAAAAAATAAGAAAAAAAATTCTATTGCGCAATTTCACAATCCAGGGGTTTATTAAGCGTTGTTTTGCTGAGTGCTGACAAAATCAACCGTTTTTTTCACGCCAAATATATATTTATTTTTTTGTAGCCTAATACACAAGCAAAGGATAAATACAATTTTATCTCTTTGATTGTGTGGCGTAGAAAATACACCATTGAAACACGCTACAAAGCTACTAGTTTATTGGGGGTGGATGGCTCAATCAATAGCGCATTAACATCCAGGGGTTAATTAACGCTTGTTTTGCTGGTGAGGCCTGACAAAAATAAACGTCTTATCACTGCCAAATATATATAATTTTTTTTTTGGTAGCCTAATTCACAAGCAAGGTTAATTACAATTTTATCTCTTGTTGTGTGGCGTAGGAAAATACGCCATTGTAACACGCCTACAAAGCTACAGTTTTGGTGCTCAATCTATTGCGCAATTTACATCCAGGTTAATTATCGTTGTATGCTGTGTGCAGACAAAAAATAAACGTCTTTTTTTTCAACGCCAAAATTTTTTTTTTTGGTATCTAATTCACAGCAAAGTTAATTACAATTTTATCTCTTGTTGTGTGGCGTAGAAACTACTCCAATGTAACACGCTACAAGCTACTAGTTTGTGGTGGCTCAAATCTATTGCCAATTTACATCCAGGGGTTAATTAAGCGTGTGTTTTGCTGCGTGCATGACAAAAATAAACCGTCTTTTTTCACGCTAAATATAATATTTTTTTGGTATCCTAATTCACAACAAAGTTAAATTACAATTTTATCTCTTGTTTGTGTTGCGTATAAAATACGCCATTGTAATACGCCTACAAAGCAACTAGTTTGTGTGCTCAATTCTATTGCGCAAATTTACATCCAGGGGTTAATTAATCGTGTTATTGCTGCTGTGCTACAAAAATAAACCGTCTTTTTCAACGCCAAATATAAATATTTTTTGGTACCAATTCCACAAGCAAAAGTTAATTACAATTCAATCTCTTGTTGTGTGGCGTATAAAATACACCATTGTTACACCTACAAAGCTACTAGTTTGTGGTGGCTCAATTCTATTGCGCAATTTACATCCAGGGGTTAATAAGCGTTGTTTTGCTGCTGAGCTAGACAAAATAAACCGTCTTTTTCAACCACCGAAATATATACATTATTTCTTGTAACATAATTCACAAGCGCAGGTTAAATAAGCACTGTTTTGATGCTTTTCATTTAGTAAACACACAGTGCTTGATAAAACGACACATACAAGTAAAAATTTTTCCTGGCCATTTGTGGAGCGCAATTTATATCCAAGGGTTACCCAAGCATGTTTACTGGGTTCGATAGGAGTCAAAAACAGGTGTATATTTATCATATACAATAGCTTTCATCAAACGTGTCTGTACATTTTAGAACAAACAGTATGTACAGACAGAGAGGAGCAGGCTCTGCAAACTGCGAGTGGCCAGTGGCACAAACATTTCTAACGGAGCCCAGGTCCGCAGCACAGCAAGGGGAGTCGCAGCAGGGGTCACTCGGTGAGGCCACAACTGCCGCTGTCATCTAGCGGCCGTGTGTTGTTCAGCAACCCAAGGGTTTCTTGATTGGTTGACTAGGTCATCCTCTTCCACCCAGATGACATCCGACAACCCCAGCCAAGATGTCGTGGGAAACGCTCAGACACAACACATAGTTGGCATGGCCCGGGAGCGGGTCAGCGGCCCTCACCTGTCCCCCTCAGCCCGCCTCTGTCCCATCCAGTTCCCTCAGCCCGGGATCTACTATGTGGTCTGGGCTCAGCGCCACGATATAGCGAGGATGAACAATTTGAGGAGGGCAGTCAGCAGCTACTTTGCAGCGAGAAATGGGGCCAATATCCCCAGCTTCTTGCAGTAGGGCTGCAAAGTATAGTATTTTGAGAGTGTCATGGAGGTCATGTGGTGAGAAGGTCAGCGTCGGCATACCAGAACCGGTGATGAGGACAGTAGTGACGATGAAACACAAATATGATTGATGTAGCCGACCGCACTTGGAGCCGGGTGAAAGCAAGGCTTCATCCTCGACAGGAGAAGAGGGCGTCAGTTCTTGCGCGTGCAGGCAGCGCGCAGACCAGCCAGTGGGTGCTGAGTGGCCGTGAGTCAGCAGGGTAGCAGCAGTGTGAGGTCGGGAAGCCAAGCGGCCCCCCCCGGGTAGAAAACCCGCTTCGCAGGTCCAAAGACAGTGCGCACAGGGCTCAGCGAGTCACGGCGCCAGTAAGTCACTCATGCCGGAGCGTTGGCGAAAATCACTACTCCGGCGGTGTGGCAGTTCTTGCTAAGACACCGGAGGAGCCCGAATATGGTATATGTAGAATCTGAGGGCAGAACAGTGAAGCGTGGCCAGGGAGCATAACGTTGGCACAACGGCCCTTGCGCAACACATGCAGCGTCACCATCCGGTGGCCTGGGAGAACTTGGCTCAGCATGTGGGTGGTTCCATCCCTGCCGCGAGCAGCAGCAGCGCCAGTGGCAACGCATGCCATTTTCAGCCAGTCAAGGCTTCCACCACCTCTGCAGAAGGCCGCGTTTCTCATTGACATACTCTCCCGGTCCAGATGCTCTGCTCCTCAGCTACTCATGGCGCCAGCAGTCGTTAAAGAGCGAATTACAGAGACAACAGTATAATGCGTCCAACCATCCTAAGGTGCAGCAGCTGACCGTGCTCCTGTCCAAAGTTGTTGGTACCGGAGTCCCTCCCTTTCCAAATGGTACCTGCACCATTCGGGGGGGGGGCGGGGGGGTGGGGGAGGAACTAATGGCTTGTGCCGAAGCCGAGAAGGAGAGTTTCCAAGCCGTAATTTCTTTTCCAAAAAGGCAAGTACCAGCACTTCATAAATATGTAGAAGCAAAGTGGGGCAGTCCTTGAGCTTATCGGATTTTGTTTCCAAGGTACACGGCAGCGCGGACGTCTGGAGCTGTAACACGTCAGGGCAGTACATGTCCTTTAACGGCCCCCTGGGTGAATGTTCTCGCTGCCCAGGCACACAACACTTGGGACAGGAGGACGCCGGCTTTCACCTCCACGATGTCAAACTGCAGCTCCACGCCAATGTCCGCCTCCATCCTCCTCTCACCACCACCACCATCTCAGCCTCCACAAGTACTTCTCCATCATACCACATGTGAAGGCAACAGCGGTGTACACGCATGTTCTACACGCTAGCTTGCCTCGGGAACGAAAGTCAAACAGGTAGGAACTGGCTCCGCGTCATTCAGCCAGAAATCGATGTTTGGCTTTGCTCCGCGCCAACCCTGCAATTCGGAACACTGGTGACGGAACAATGGGAGGACATGGTGTCCGCGCTGCACCGAGGATGGGATTGGTCCACATGCCCCTGCCTGGCCATGTGTTCAATCTGGTTGTAAAAAGGTTCCTGAAGTCTTCCACACATCTTCAGAAACATTTCTGAAAACGGCCAGGAAACTGTGCATGCACTTTATCCAATCGTACAAAGCCAGGAACACCCTCCTCGAGATTGCATCGGCAGAACGGCCTCCCCAACACGCTCTGAGTATGCGATGTATCCACCCGCTGGAATTCCAGCCTGCACATGTTGGACCGACTGGTATGAAACCGAGAAAGGACATTAACGTTTTTGATGATCCAGGCAGACAGACGTACTCCCCTGTGTAACTTTATGTCAGCCAGTGGCAGCTCATGCGTGACACCTGCCGTAAGTTGAGGCAATTCGAGGAGCCACGTTATAATTTGTCAGTCGCCAGGCTACGGGATGAATAACGCATACCACTGCTTTCATGTCCTGGAACAGATGCTGAAAAAATCTGACATGGGCAAGGGGACTGGAGATGTGGCACTACTCTCGTGCCACATGAGTCCGGTGGGGACTGAAATGGAGAGAGGATGAGAGTGACATGGAGCAGAAGCATTGTCTGGTGAAAATGAGTGGATTATTCTACCCAGGTAAAGAGAGGAGGAAGCAGGAGTCAGCTGAGGAGGTGGATGGAGAAGAGGAAGGACGAGGCAGATGACTCCAACACCGTGGCAGTATACAGTGGAAATGGAGCAGGGAGCCCCACGGAGGTCACTTGTGCAAGATGTCCCGCAGCATTCTTATTTGCCTGTCAGTGACTGCCGAATAGTCAGTGCACCGGCAGAGGATGATTCTGGCTCACCACCCTAAATGGACCCTCGCTACCGGTCCAAATGGGAGCCTTTTTCCCAGCTATTATGAGAGGAAGACAAACTCAAAATGTACATAGGGAAATACCCCTTAATCATGATGCCTCTGCCTTATGTGCGGCATCGTCCCTCCTCTGACAGGTCTGAGCACAGGGGGGGGGGGGGGGGGGGGGGGGGGGGGGGGGGGCCGCGGGGGTTTCCTCATCGCCTCACCGTACTACTGCCGCGGCTGCTGGGAGGAAGGTGGGGGGGAAAGGAGTAACAGTACCAGCTCCATCAGCAGTAACCTAAGTCCTGGAGTCACTCATGAGCAACTTCCCTTCACCCGCCTAGTGAGGAGGTCAGTCAACCAGCGCAGCAGGCAGTCCAGCATGACATGGAGCAATCCCTTAACCAACAGGTTGTGGCCTACTTGGACCAGCACTCTGCCACCCCCATTAGAAGATCCCGCTGGACACTGGGCAGCCAAACTGGATTGTGGCCCGTAACTTGCCGAGTTTGCAGTGGAGAAGCTTCCTCCCGGCCCGTAAGTTGGCATCAGATCGGTGTCATTGCGGCGGGGGCCAACGTTACCCCAAGGAGAACCGCTTGTCCACGGAAATGTTGAACGCACTGACCTTTTGTCAATATAAACAGCGTGGATCGGCCAGGATTCACACACCAATGCCTTAGGCGTCAGTCAGGGTTCAAACTACCTGCCTCAGCCACTATTCTGTTGCCGCCATCCGCCAGATGCCACACATCTGCTGATAGTTTTCTCCATCAGCTAACCACCAGTCTTTACCAGGGACTGGTATTTGCCACCCACCTCAAACACTTCTGTCATTGTGCCACTCTATGTGCACATGCTGCCTGCTGCGTTGCTGTTGCCGTGACAAATCCACACTGTGTCATTTTGCCAACTCTGTCGGACTGGTACTGTTTTGCCACCTCCAGAATGTCATTTGTGCCACACTCCTGACCTCAATCTTGTTGCTCCTGTCATCACCTCCACTCTCTGTCATTGAGCCACGTGCCTGACCTCATGCTGCTGCCGCCGTGACCTCCGCTCCTCAGTCATTGTGCCGCTCTGTGGCCTAAACTATTTTGGTGCCATCTGGCAGATGTCCCCAATTGTGCCACTCCTCGACCTCATGCTGCTGCTGTGACTCCTGTCGTGGCCTCCACACAGTGTCATTGTGCCACTGTCCTGACCTCATGCTGCTGGCCGTGGGCTGCTGCCCGTGCCCTCCACAACTGTGGCCTACTCCTGTTTTTTTTTGCCCCTCCAGAATTTGTCATTGTGCCACTGCCTGACCTCCATGCTGCTGATGTGGCTGAGCCGTGCCCAGCCACACTGTGTCATTGTGCCACTGTCTGACCTATGCTTGCTGCTTTGCTCCAGCCGTGCCCTCCACACTGTGTCATTGTACACTCTTTGGCTACTCCTTTTTTGCCTACCTTTCCAGAATTTATCATTTGTGCCACTGCCTGAACTCATGCCTGCTAGCCACGCCCCGGTGAACTCCACACTGTGTCATTGTGCCGACTCTGCGCCTGGTACTGTTTTTGCCACTTCCCAGAATGTCATTGTGCCACTGTCCACCTGACCTCATGCTGGCTGTGGCTGTGCCGCCGTCACCCTCCACACTCTGTCACTAATGTTTGCCACCATGATCTCTCAGTTTGTTTTTTTCCAGCTTTTGCGCCATGACTTTATCAAGCTACGTTCCTGCTCAGTTTTTTTTTGGTGCAGTTTTGCCCCCAAAATGCCCAGGCAATTTTATAGTGAAGCGATTCCTAAGAGCGGCGGCAGTCATGTGCTGTCATACTAAAACACACATTGTATGAAGTACCAAACCAAGCTCCCTCTGCATATTTAAGCATGGCACAACGTTCTAACACACCCTGCAGGCTCGGAGCAGCCCTGGAAATAGCTTGTTTTTTAACCGAGCTTCGTGCCGAAGTAATCGCACCGAAACAAATTTGTCCGAAAATTCGGCGAAGTGACCGATCCGAATTTTGAGAAAATTCGCCCATCTCTAGTTGTAGCTAAACACTGATTTCAGAGGTCACTGTACTGAACTGTATGACTAGTGATTGGCTGCAGCATCATGTGATTGATAACTGTGACATCATTATGGAGATTCAGGATTTTTAAAAAGGGATTTTTTTTTCCCTTTCGACCGCACCCTTTTTTTTAACGAATTCCTGGACAACCTCTTATTGATTGTGATTAGAGATGGGCGAATTTCTCAAAATTTAGATTCGGTCACTTCGCCGAATTTTCAGACAAAATTCTTTTGTTCCGAATTACTTCGGCATGAATTCCTTAAAAAAATACTATTTCCGGGTGCCAGAGCCTGCAGGGGGCTGTAAAGTTGTACCATGCTTTTTTATCAAGGGGGCTTTTTTTTCTTCATACAATTTTTTTGTTTTTGTAAGACACCCAGAGACTGCCGCCGCTCTTAGAATCGCTTCACTATAAAAATTTCCCTTGGGGACTTAAGAGGGCAAAACTGACCAAAAAAAAATGAAAAACGGAATGTACCTGAAAAGTCATGCCCCGAAAGCTGAAAAAAAAAAACTAGAGGGGCAACATAGTGACAGAGTGTGAGTGACGGGGGGCAGCCCACACATAGGCGGGAGTGGCCAAAGAATTTTAGGGCAAACACAAACCACAGATGGCACAAAAACTGAGAGGGAGGGCACGGCGCAGCATAGAGGGAAGGGATGGGACAATGACATTTTTAGGGGGCAAAAATATAAGGGCCCAGAGTGGCACAATGATACAGTGTTGGGGGTCCAAAAAACACAGCATGAGATCAGGCATGGGACAATGACATTCGGAGGCGAAAAAAAACCCGTATTAGGCCACAAATGGCACAATAACAGGGGGGAGGTCCACAGACACATAATCAGGCGGGCACAATGACATCTGGAGGGGGCAAAACAGTATTAGGCCACAAGGCACAATCAAAAGGGTTGGGAGCCCGGGCGGCAGCAATAAATCAGCAGGCACAAGACATTCTGGAGGGGGCAAAACTTTTTAGGCCCCCCGAGTGGACAACACACAGTGTGGAGGACAGGGCGGCCACATGGGGCGGGCAGGGCAAAAACACAGTGTGAGGAATGGCAGCACCACAGCACAGCATGAGGTCAGACAGGGCACAAGACACAGGTGGATTTCACGGCAACAGCAACAGCAGCACAGCATGAGGTCATAAGTGGCACAAGACAAGTGTTAGGTGGGGTGGCAATACCCCCCCTGGTAAAGATGGGGTAGCAATGGAAAACTGTCAGCAGTGTTGGCATCAGTGGGGGGGCGCTCAGAATAGTGGCTGGGGCAGGTAGTTTGAACCCAGACGACCCAAAGGGCATTGGTGTGGGGGAAATCCGGGCCGATCCACCCTGATTCATCTTGACAAAGGTCATCGGTTCCCATTTCCCGGGACAAGCGGGTCCCCTTGGGGTAACAGGGCCCCCCCGCCAAAACCCTCATGCCACACTACGGCCGGCAGACCTTTCCATTAAAAACCGGGCAATTTGGGGCCACAACCAATTGGCTGCCCAGTAGTCCACGGATCTTCTAACTAGGTGGCAGATCTGTCCAAGAGGCCACAACCGTTTGGTTCAGGGACTGCTCCGGGTCCGGGCTGCTGCGCGGGAAACTGCCCTCCTCACAGGCGGGAAGGAAGCTGCCATCATGACTCCAAATTTGTTACTACTGATTGGGGCTGGTTCTGCCCTACCCCCCACCTTCCCCCCAGCAGCCACCGCCTCCCGGCAGTTAGTACGTGAGCCGCTGAGGAACCCCCGGTCAGACTTGTCTCAGAGAGGGACGATGCCTGGCCCCACCAAAAAAAAAAAATAGCCCCCCAGCTGCCAACTGATTACGAGATTTCCCCTCTATATATTTGAGTTTGTCCTCTCTCTCAATAGCGTGGGAAGAAAGCCTCCCAGTTTTGGACCCAGGTTTTAGCGTAGGGTCCAATAGGGTGGAGTGCCAAAAGTCATCCCTCTGCCGCTGCTGGACTATTCGGCTTTCCACTAGCCAGGCAAAGTAACATGCTGTCGGGCCATCTGCAAAAGTGACTCCGAGGGGCTCCCTTCTCCATGTTCCACTGTATACATGCCACGGTGCTTGGGGATCATCTGCCTCGTCCTTCCTCATCTCCATCCACCTCCTGCCATCCTGCTCCTGCACCTCCTCTCTTGTCACCTGTGTAGGAAAATCACTCATTTCACCAACAATGCTTCTGCTCCAATGTCCCCTCCACTCCTCCTCCATTTCAGTCCCCACCGTACTCATTTGGCCACGAGATGGTATTCCGCCACGATCTCCAGTCTCCGGCCCAGATAGATTTTTTCAGCATCTGTTCAGACATGAAGCAGTGGAAGGAATGTTTTTCATCCCGTAGTCCTGGCGACTGACACATTAAGCGTGGCCCTCCTCGAATGGCCTAACAAATGGCAGTGTCACACATGAGCTGCACTGTGCTGACATCAAAGTACATAGGGGGAGTAAGCTTCTGTCCGCCTGATCATTAAAAAATCGTAATGGCCTGTTCTCTGTTCAGACAGTCTCCAACATGTGCAGGCTGGAATTCCAGCTGGTGAAACATCGCATGTCCAGAGTGGTGTTGGGGGAGGCCGTTCTGCCTGCATGCATACACGAAGGAGGTTGTTCCTGGCTTTGTACGAAGGGATAAAGTGCATGCACAGTTTCCTGGCCATTCAAATCTTCGAAGATCGGTGGAAAGACTTCATGGAAACCTTTTCACAACCAGATTGAACCATGCGCCATGCAGGGCGCAAGGACCATCCCCTCCTCGGGCAGCGTGTGACACCATGTTCTTCCCATTGTCCGTCACCATGGTTTCCTATTTTGGCAGTAGGCGCGGAGAAAGCACACAGAACTAATTGCCTTGTTGCATTACGTCGGACAGTTCCTTTCACTCCCCTGTGTGACTTCGTTCGCCGAGCAAGCCAAGGTATGTAGAACTGCGTGACACCGCTGTGCCCTACACAAGTGGGAAATTGGAGGCAGTAAATTGTGGATGCTGAGAAGGTGAATGGGTGGTGGTGGATGAGGAGGGGAGGCAGACATTGGCGCAGTTTGCAGGGGCAGTTTGACAACGTGGAGCGTAGAAAGCGCTTCTCCTGTCCAAGTATGTTGGTGTCCTGGGCTGGAAGCACATATCACGCCATGGGCCTTAAAGAATCACTTGGCCCTGACCGTATTTCACGCTCCAGACGTCCTCCCTGACAAGCACCTTGGAACAAACCGATACGCTCAAGGACTGACCCACCTTCATGTTCTACAATTTATGAGTGCTTGTACTGGGCCTTTTTGGAAAATAAATTACGGCTATGGAACTCTCCATCCACGGCTCGGCACATAGCCATTAGAATCTTTGAACGGTGCAGAGTCCACCTATTGGAAAGGGGAGGGGACTGCAGGTACCAACAACTGGACAGGAGCCATGGTCAGCTGCTGCGCCTTAGATGGTTTGGACGCATACTGTTTGTCTCATTGGCAATCTGGCCCTGTCGCTGAATAGACTGTCTGTCGCCATAGACAGTATCGATGAAGCAGGGAGCATCTGGAACCGGAAGATGATTTTCAAGAGAGAAACAGCTCCCATCGGCAGTATGGTGGATGTGGGGGGGTGGGAGCCTTGACTGGCTGCAATGGCATGCGTGCCACTGGCCGCTGCTGCTTGCCTTGTTGCTTCGGCCGGTCAGGATGGACCCACCACAACTGAGCCAACACGTTTTCGGTCCCAGTCCACCGGATGGTGACGCTCATATGTGGAGTTGACGACAGGCCGTGGTGCCAACTTTAGTTCCCTGGCCACTGCTTCACTTTCCAGCCCACATATTTCTACATTGACCTCAGTAATTTCGGCTCCCTCCGTGTCTTAACAAAGAACTGACGACAAACGCCGAGTAATCTGATGTTGTACTGCCAACGCTCCCGCACTGAGTGTCTACTGCTGCTGCTGCCTCGCTGAGCCCCTGTGCTGCTACATTTCATGTTACCTGCGATCGTGTTTTGTTTATTTTAACCCACCGTTGCCGCTTGGGCTCCCGCCTCACACTGCGGCTATCCTGCTGAACTCACGGCCACATGACCCACTTGTTGCTGCGCTGGCTAGGCCTATACCCCGCACAAGCTGAACCTCCCTCTGTCTCCTGACGATGATGGAAGCCTTGCCTCACCCGGCTCCCAAGTGCGGTCAGCTACATCATCATCTATTAGTGTTTCAATCTTTCACTGCTGTCCATCATCACCGGAGATCTTGGTATGCCGAGGCCTGGACCTCTCACAAGCATGGACCGTCCCATGCCACTCTCCACATCTTATACTTTGCCGCTTCTGCAAGAAGCGAGGCGATATTGGCCCATTATCTGTCGCTGCCTCAAAGTAGCTGCTGACAGCCCTCCTCAAATTGTTCATCCCTCTGCATATTAGTGCGCTGAGCCCAGATCACAATAGTAGATCTCAGGCTGAGGTAAGCGGATGGACCAGATCGAGCAGAGTAGAAAGGTGTAGTGCCCTGACCCCTCCGGCATGCCACTAATGGAGTTGTGTCTGAGGTTTCCCACCGACTCTTGGCTGGGTTGTTCAGATGTCAATCTGGGAGGAAGCAGAGATGAACTATGTCACCAATCAAGACCCATTGGGGTATGCTGAACAACAAACGCCGCTAGATGACAGCGTCAAGTTGTGTGGCCTCACCGATTGACCCCTGCTGGCTACGTCCCCTGGCTTCTTGTGCTTGCGACCTGGGCCTGTTTCCATGAATGTTTGTGCCACTGCCACACGCATTGTGCGAGAGCCTGCCACCCTCTGTCCTGACATACTAGTTTGGTTCAAAAATGTACAGACACTGTTTGATGATGATATCTGTATAGAGAAATATACACCCTGTTTTTGACATCCAATGAACCCAGTAACAAGCTTTGGTAACCGCTATATAAATTGCGCTCCACAAATGGCCAGAAGAAAATGTTACCTTGTGATGTGTTCGTCTTAAAACACTGTGTGTTTTACTAAATGTAAAAGCACAAACAGGCTTAAATTAACCTTCGACGATGAATTAAGGACTACAGAAAACAGTATAAATAATTGTCTTGGCGTTGAAAAAGACGGTTTCTTTTTGTCCAGCACAACCTAGCAAAACAACGCTAATTAACACCTGGATGTAAATTGCGCCAAAGAATTGAGCCCCAGACAAAATAGTAGCTTATAGCGTGTTACAATGCGTATTTCAGACGCCACTACAATAAGAGATATAAAGAGGAGCAGTTTAATTAACCTTTGCTTGTGAATCAGGGCTACAGTGAAAAAAATTTAGATAGTTTGGCGTTGTAAAAGACGGTTCTTGGGTCAGCAAAGCCATCAAAACAACGCTAATTAACCCCTTGATGTAAATTGCGCTAAAAAAAGAAAGAATTGAGCTCCACAAAATAGTACTTTGTAAGCGTGTTACAATTGTGTGTTTTCCAGACCACACAACAAGAGATACAGTTGTAGTTAACTTTGGCTGTAATTAGGCTACAGGAAAAAATTATATATTTTGGCATTGAAAAAGACGTTTATTTTTATCAGCACACGCAGCAAAACAACGCTAATTAACCCCTGGATGTAAAAATTGCGCCAAAGAATTGAGCCCGCACAAAATAGAACTTGTGTAAGCGTGTTTCAATTGCGTGTTTTTCTACGCCAACACATAACAAGAGATACAGTTTTTTTTTTTTGTTTTTTTTTTTTTTTTTTTTTTTTTTTTTTTTGTTTTTTTCTTTTTTTTTTTTTATTTTGTTTTTTTTTTTTTTTTTTTTTTGTGTTTTTTTTTTTTTTTGTTTTTTTTTTTTTATTTTTTTTTATTTTTTTTTTGTATTTTTTTTTTTTTTTTTTTTTTTTTTTTTTATTTTTTTTTTTTTTGTTTGTTTTTTTTTTTTTTTTTTTTTTTTTTTTTTTTTTTTTTTTTTAATTTTTTTTATTTTTTTATTATTTTTTTTTATTTTTTTTATTGTTTTATTCTTTTTTTTTTTTTTTTTTTGTTTTTTTGTCGATTTTTTTATCTTTGTTTTTTTTGTTTTTTTTTTTGTTTTTTTTTATTCTTTATTTTATTTTTTTTTTTTTTTTTTTTTTTATTTATTTCTTATTTTTTATTTTTCTTTTTTTTGTTTTTTTTTTTTTTTTTTTTTTTTTTGTTTTTTTTTTTTTTTTTTTTGTTGTTTTGTAAATTTAACCTTAGCTTTTGAATTAGGCTACAGGAAAAAGTTTTATTTATTTTGGCGTTGGAAAAGTCGGTTCTTGGGGTCAGGACAACAGCAAAACAACGCTTAATTAACCCCTGAGTGTAAATTTGGCGCCAAAGAATTGACCGCACAAAATATTAGCTTTGTGCGTGTTTACAATTGCGTGTTTTTCTACGCCACACAACAAGAGATACAGTTGTAATTAACCTTTGCTTGTGGAATTATGCTACAGGAAAAAAATGTATATATTTTGGGCGTGTGAAAAAGACGGTTTCTTGGGGTCAGCACACCGACAAAACAACTCGCTTAATTAACCCCTGGAAGTAAATTGGCAGCAACGAATTGAGCAAGTCCAAAAAATGAAGTGGAATTTGGTAATGTAAAAAAGCTGTTTTTCTTAATAGTGTAATACAAACATGAACAGCTTAGATCCCACTTGTTATATTGAAATGTATGATGCAGCTGCAGTTGGACCACACTGGATTTCAGGATCCAATACCCCCAAAAAATTAAAATAGAAACATTATAAGATACAGTTCTCTGAGACAAGCTGAGACACCCCCGACAGAAATCCGCATATAATAAAAATCAATTCTTCAGTAAGAGCTATCATCCGGCAGGCAGCACCGTCCCTGTATAAGCACAGTGAGAGGAGTGTGACTCCGGGTCGCACCCGGACTTATATTGTTGCGGTGACTTCCCACAGTATCCCGCGTCTCTGATTGGGCTTCACCTCTGCACATGTCATCGCAGGCTATGCCCTTCTTCCTCCAGAGTGCATTTGCCCCATGTAGCGCCATTTGCTCGCATACATTTTATCAATCCAAAGCACACTTCGTTCACTCCGATAGTAACCCCAAGAATTCGACTACGTGTCCGAACCGAAGTTTCCTTGAATTCTAAAGCGAATTTCCACTTCATTAGAATCGATTCGCCAATCTCTAATTGTGATATTTGTTACAATAAGTCCAATTGTGAAAGAACCAATAGGTTGCTATAATTTATGCTCTTTTATAAGTAATCACATACTTATTCATAACTATTAGCTGTTTTTAACCCCTTGAAAAAACCTTAATGATCCAGCTTACATTTGTAGTTTTTTTGCTTCCTTGCATTGCAACAAGTCATAACGTTTTAATCTTGTTAGTGACACAGTTGTACAACGTATAAGGACTTGTTTTATGCAAGAGAAGCTGTATTTTAGGATGTATAGTTTAAGTTTACAAATATATTTTTGCAGCGTGAACATAAAAATATGTGTTTTTCTGCATTTGTTTTTTTACCATTCACATTAAATAACCAGTTAGATTAATTCTACAGGTTATATGGTCATGTAGATTCCCTGATATGTATAGGTTTTTTTTTGTGTGTTAATGTCTGTGTGTGTAATGTATGCACAATATCTTTTTTTTATTAAATATTTATTTTCATTTTATTATTTTTTTTCTATACTTAACATAATTTTTTTTTTTACTTCTTTATTTTAATCCCATTAAGGGACAGATATTTCACACTTTTTTACTTGGATATGCTAATACATTACTTTAGGTGTCAGTATGACACAGGCTGCAGTCAGGGAAGCACCCAATGTGTCCTGACCGCAGGCTTACTATACAGACAGCCCTGAGGTTACTTTAGGTCCCTAGAGCTGACTGTACAGATATTTCCCAGGCACCATTGTGTCACCACGAGTCACGATCACCTGATGGAGCAAGGGAATGCCCTTTGATTATGCCACGCTCACGGACTGGGTTCACACAGTATTTTTCTCTCCACATTGTGAACTGCATGTATTTTTACAGAGAAAAAAACTTAAGTTCTTGTCATTTATTTTCTGCATATTCCACATAGATCCTGTCCATCTCCTCAGCAGTCACTGTACAATGAAAAGGGTTCAAAGGGTTAAACGCCAGGGTTCGAAGGCTCCCTGTGCTTCCCGGCATTTACAGAGACTGCTCTAGGAACAGAGCTGTTAACTTCAGCTCTGTTCCTACCACAGTTGCAACACTACAGCAACACTACAGCATCTGAGGAAGTGCCTTATTGGCACGAAATGCGTTATGCAAGTTGCGATTTTATTAAGGACATTTTAAGTGTTTTTAATGGAATAAAATTTATTCTTATCCCTACGTTGTAATTACGAGGGTTTCTTCCCATGGACGAGCGGCCGGTCCTATTTTTCTTTATTCCTTACCACAGTTGCGGCGCTGGGAGTCGCAAAACTTCTCTGCCTGCAACAACATCTCTGCTGCAGATTAACAACCTGCACTGCCCGCCGTTAATAGTCATTGTGCAGTCATTAAGGAGTTAAGCCTGAACATCTTAAGCTTATCACTTTTTTTGCAGCAATTGTAGACAAATTGTGGTAAACTTCGCAACATAACAGCAACTGGCAAACAATACTTTATGGGCCTTATGTATGAAAACTGTCTAGATGCCCATAGCAACCAATCATAGCTCCCCTATCATATTATAAAGTGGTCTGAAAAAATGAAAGGGGAGCTCTGAATGGTTGCTATTGGTTGCTGATTGGGGCAACAAAGAAAGTCTGACACCTAGATAGTTTTCATACATGAGACCCTATGTCCATGCATTACTTCTTTATATAGTTGGTGGGTGGGACCCAAAAAGATTTTCTCTTGTTGTCCAAGGAGGTCCAGTGGGACACGTCTCTTTAATGCTTTTAAAATATGGATGCCACCATAATCAGATACAAAAAAAACAAGCCTACAATCAGAAAATAAAAACAGCTTAAAGGAATATATAATGTACCATTAAAAGATTTTAATTAATAAAAATTTGTGTTGATTCCATACCTCCCAAGTGTCCCTATTTTGGATGGACAGACCCTATTTTTAACAATTGTCCCTCTTAGCTCTAAAAATGTCCCTCTTTTTCATTTGGGAAATAGATTTGGGCAGGGGCATTGCTAAGGTCCTAAAACACCCGGGGCCTGGGCCTTTTTTGTTAAAGGGGTTTCTCCCCCCCCCCCCAATATCTCGGCAACCCCCCCCCCCCACTATACATCTCTCATACTCCGGCCCCCCCCCCCCCCCCCCCTACCGACCACAATATACACCACCCCCACAAAAAGGGATAAAAAACAAAAAAAAAAAAAAAAAAATTGGGAAAAAATTAGTTAGGTAAGATTAATTGTAAATGGGTGTCCTTTTGTAATTCAAAGGTTTTACTAGGATTATACTGTCATGCATGATGAGCTGCTGGTCAAACCAGTCTGTACTATAGAGACCCGCACTGGCAGCCTATCCAAGAGACAAAACATGTGTGTAGCTATAGCGACCTGAGAAGCTGATGCAGCCCATAAAAGAGCGGATATCTAGGAATAGGAGGGGATATCTAGGACATATATTGCAAAACGACTTCTTTTTGCAAGATCTTTAACATAACATAAACAATCTTTATAGTGAGACAACTCTTTAGGTTTTGCTCAGTAGGGCTGGGTTCACAAGGCATTTTTCTCGCCACATTGTGAACTGCATGTATTTTTACAGAGAAAAAAACTTATGTTCTTGTCACTTATTTTCTGCATATTCCACATAGATCCTGTCCATCTCCTCAGCAGTCACTGTACAATGAAAATCGGCACTGACAAATTTCAAAATTTCAAAAGCGCTCACCGACGTATGACAGTTAGAGATGGCCGAATTTCTCAAAAATTCGGTTCGGTCACTTCGCCGAATTTTCCGACAAAATTCGTTTCCGGTCCGAATTACTTCGGCACGAAATCACTTTGAAAAAAAACAGCTATTTCCAGCTGCCCAGAGCCTGCCGGGTGCTGTAGAACGTTTGCCTTCTTAAATTAATGCAGAGGGAGCTTGGTTTTGGTCTTCATACAATGTTTGTTTTAGTATGACAACCACATGACTGCCGCCGCTCTAGAATCGCTTCACTATAAATTCCCTGGGCACTTAGAGGGCACAACTGACCAAAAAACCTCAACGGAAAGTAGCCTGATAAAGTCATCCAGCGAAAGCTGATAAAAAACAAGTCTGAGAAGCCAGGTGGCAACATTAGTGATATGAGGTGTGGAGTGACGCGGCAGCCCAACTGCAGCAGGAGTCAGGCAGTGGCACAATGACAATTCTGGAGGGCAAAACAGTATTAGGCCACAGAGTGGCACAATCACGACAGTGTGGAGTCATGGCAGCAGCAGCAATGAGGTCAGGCAGTGGCACAATGACATTTCTGGAGGCGGAAAAACAGTATGTAGGGCACAGAGTGGCACAATCCACACAGTGTGGAGGTCACGGCGGCAAGCAGTATGATGTCAGACAGTGGCACAATGCATTCTGGAGGTGGCAAAACATATTAGGGCCACAGAGTTGGCACAATGATACAGTGTGGATGTCACGGCGCAGCAGTATATTCAGACATTGCACAATACATTATGGAGCGGAAAAACAGAATTGGGCCACAAGCGCACAATCACACAGTGTGGAGGTCACGCGGCGCAGCAATATGAGGTCAGACATGGCAACATGGCATTCTGTAGTTGGCAAAACAGTATTAGGCCACAGAGTTGCACAATGATACAGTGGTGGATGACACGACGCGGCAGCATAATGAGTCAGACAGTGCACAATACATTATGGGAGGCTGAAAAAACAGTATTAGGCACAGAGGGCACAATCACACAGTGTGGAGGTCACGGCGCAGCAGTATGATGTCAGACAGTGGCACAATGCATTCTGAGGTGGCAAAACAGTAATAGGCCACAAGTGGCACAATCACACAGGTGTGAGGTCACGCGCAGCAGTATGAAGGTCAGCAGTGCCACAAATGACCATTATGGAGGCGCAAAACAGTAATTAGGCCACAGAGTGGCACAATGATACTAGTGTGGAGGTCACGTGCCAACTGTCGGCAGCAGTATGAGTTCAGACAGTGCACAAGCCAATATGGAGACTGAAAAACAGTATTAGGCCACAGAGTGGCACAATGATACCGTGTGGAGGACACGGCAGCAGCAGTATGAGACAGACAGTGGCACAATGACATTATGGAGGCGGCAAGACAGTAATTAGGCCACAGAGTGGCACAATCACACAGTGTGAGGCACGGCGGCAGCAGTATGATAGACAGTGCACAATGGCAATCTGGAGGTGGCAAAACAGTATTAGCCACAGAGTGGCACAATACACAGTGTGATGTCACGCCGGTCAGCAGTATGAGGTCAGGCATTGGCAAGCAATGACATTAGGAGGGCGGAAAAAACAGTATTAAGCCACAGAGTGGCACAATCACACACATGTGGAGTCACGCGGCAAGCAGTATGAGGTTCAGGCAGTGGCACAATGACATTATGAGCGTAACGCGCCTCACACAACAGTAGAAAAGCCACAGAGTGTCACAATGATACAAGTTGGAGGGTCACTGCGGCAGCATATGAGGGACAGACAGTGGCACAATACAAATTCTGGAGTGGCAATAACAGGAAGTAGGACCACAGTGTGAGGGCACGGCAGCAGCCACTGCCAGCAGCATGAGACAGACAGTGGCACAATGACACCGAGTGGAGGGCACGACATGTAGTCACAGAGCAGCAGCATGAGGTCAGAGAGTGGCACAATGAACCATTCTGCATAGGCAAATAGTAAATAGGCCACCGAGCGGCACAATGACAGAGAGCAGAGGTCACGGCGGCAGCAGCATGAGGTCAGGCAGTGGCACAATGACAAGATGGAGGTGATGACAGGATCACAGCATGATGTCAGAGAGTGCACAATTACATACTTCATGTGGCAAAATAGTAAAATAGGCCACAGAGCGGCACAAATGACTGAGAGCGGAAGTCACGGCGTCAGCAGCAATGATTCAGGCAGTGGCACAATGACAGAGAGTGGAGGTGAGGACAGGAGCAAAGTCATAGGTCAGAGGAGTGCACAAATGACATTTCTGCAGGTGCAAAATAGGTAATAGCCAAATAGCCGGCACATGACTGAGAGCGAAGGTCACGCGGCAGCAGCATGAGTTCAGGCCGTGCACAATGACAGAGAGTGGAGTGATGACATGAAGCAACAGCATGCGGTCAGAGCGAGGCACAATGACATTCCTGCAGGTGGTCCAAAAAATAGTATTAGGCCACAGAGCGGCACAATGACTGATAGCTGCAGGTCACGGCTGCAGCATCATGAGGTCAGGCAGTGTCACAAAGACAGAGAGAGGAGGTGATGACAGGAGCAACAGCATGAGTACAGATAGTGGCACAATGACAATCAGGAGGTGGCAAAACAGTAGCCAGGCCGCAGGAGTGTCACAATGACACAGTGTGGAAAGTCCGCAACAGCAACAGCAGCAGCAGCAAGAGCACATAGAGTGGCACAATGGACAGAGAGTTGGTGTGGCAATACAGTCCCTGGTAAAAGACGGTGGTAGGCAGATGGAGAAACTTCAGCAGATGTGAGGCATCAGGCGGGTGGCGGCATCAAAAGTGGCTGAGCAGGTAGATTGAACGCAGACTGACGCCAAAGGCATTGGTGTGTGGAAATCCGGCCGGATCCACTGCCTGATTCATCTTGAACAAAGGTCAGTCGTTCAACACATATCCTCCGAGGACAAGCTGGTTCTCCTTGGGTCACGATGGCCCCCGCCGCACTGAACACAACCTCTCTGATGCCACACTACTGGCCCGGGCGAGGACACTTCACACTGCAAACTCGCAAGTTGCGGCACACAAGCCAGTTTTGCTGCCCATAGTTCCAGCGATCATCTAACTAGGGGTGGCAAGTGCTGTCCAAGTAGTCCACAACCTTTGGTTCTGGAATGCTACCATGTCCTTCTGCTGTGCTTGCTGTCTGGTGACTGCCCTCCTCACTAGCGGGTTGAAGGAAGCTGCTCATTATGAACTCCAGACTTAAGTTTACTGCAGATGGACTGGAACTGCTCCTACCACCCCCACCTTCCCCCCAGCAGCCGCGCAGTAGTACGTGAGCGCTGAGGACCGCCCCCCGTTCAGACCAGTCCAGAGGATGGACGATGCCGCACATAGGCATTACGGATGCTTTACCCTGAAAGTATTTGAGTTTTAGTCTCCTCTCAATAAAGCCTTTATATTTTTTATGGGGGGGGGAAAAAGGCACCCATTTTGACCGTTAGCTAGGTCCAATAGGGTGGAGAGCCAGAAGTCCATCCCCCGCCGGATGCTGACTATTTTTCGCTGTCAGCTAGCCAGGCAAATAAGCATGCTGCGGGACATCTGCACAAGTGACGTCCGAGGGGCTCCCTCCCTCCATTTCCACTGTTATACTCCCAGTGCTTGAGTCATCAGCCTCGTCTTCCACAACTCATCCACCTCCTCCAGCGCACCTGCTCCTCCTCTCTTGACAACCCTGGTTAGAAAAATCCACTCATATCACCAGACAATAGCTTCTGCTCCAATGTCCTCCCTCCTCCTCCCTTCCATCCTCCGATATCAGTCCCCAACCGGACTCATGTGGCCGACGAATGTAGTCCCCACACTCTCCAGTCCCCTGTCCAGACAGATTTTCAGCACGTGTTCCATACATGAAGCAGTGGAATGACGTTAATCATCCCGTATCCTGGCCGACTGACAAATAAGCGTGCCTCCTCGAATGGCCTCAACAAACGGCAGGTGTCACGCATGAGCCTGCCGACTGCTTTGACATCAAAGTTTACACAGGGGAGTACATCTGTCTGCCTGTATCATCAAAAAATCGTTTAATGGCCTTTCTCTGTTTCATACAGTCGGCTCCAACATGTGCATGCTGAATTTCAGCGGGTGGAAAACATCGCATATCAGAGCGTGTTGGGGAGGTCCGTTACTGCCGCTGCAACCGAGGAGGTGTTGGTCCTCGGCTTTAGTACGAATGGAATAATGCATGCACAGTTTTCCTGGCCATTTTCAGAATGTTCTGAAGATCGTGGAAGACTTCAGGAAACCTTTTTACAACCAGAATTGAACATGTGCGCCATGCAGGGTCGCATGGACCATCCCCTCCTCGTGCAGCGCGGACACCATGTTCCTCCCATTGTCCGCACCATTGTTCCGATTTGCTAGTTGGCGCGGAGAAAAGCCACACATCGATTTCTTGCTGCAATGACGCGGAGCAGTTCCTCCCCTGTGTGACTTGTTCGTTCGCCGCGGCACGCTAAGGTGTAGAAACTGCGTGACACCGCTGAGTCCCTACACATGTGGGTATGATGGAGCATACTTGTGGAGGCTTGAGATGGTGGTGGTGTGAGAGGAGGAGGCGGACATTGACGCAGGAGCAGCAGTTTGCCAACGTGGAGGAGAAACGCGTATCCTGTCCAAGTTGTTGGTGTGCCTGGTGCAGAAGCACATTCACCCAGTGGGCCGGGAAAGTACATGTCCTGGCCCTGACCGTAGTTACAGCTCCAACTCCGCGCTGCACGTGGTACCTTGGAACAAACCGAATAAGCTCAAGGACTGACTCCACTTATCTGTCTACAAATTTATGAAGTGCTGGTACTCCGCCTTTTAGGCAAAGAAATTAACGCTTGGACCTCCATCTCGGCTCGGCACAAGCCCAAGTCCTGAATGGTGCAGAGTCCACCAAATGAGAAAGGGAGGGACAGCATTTACCAACAACATGACAGAGCCCGTCAGCTGCACACCTTAGGAGGTTAGGACGCATACAGTATGTCTCTTTACAATCGCCTCTCTGAACGACTGCTGGCGCCATGATCGAGGACAGGAGCAACTGGACCGGAGAGGATGTCAAAGAGAAACAGCTGCCTTCTGCCAGAGGTGGTGGAGCCCTTGACTGGCTGAAATGGCATGCGTGGCCACTGGCCGCTGCTGCATCTGCAGCGCAGGATGGACCAACCACATCTGAAGCCACCGTTTCTCCCAGCCCCCGGATGGTGACGCTCGCATGATGTGAACGCAGGGCCGTAGTCCAACGTTAGCTCCCTGCCACTCTTCACTTTCTGCCCACAGATTCTACATATACCCATAATACGGTCTCCTCCGTGTCTTAGCAAAGAACTTGCCCACACCGCCGAGTAGCTGATTATACCGCCTCTGCTCCGCACTGAGTGACAACTGCCCGCCCCTGACATCGCTGGAGTCCCCCTGTGCGCGCTACTGTCTTGGACCTTCGAAGCGGGTTTTTCTTACCCTCGTGCCTGCTTGGCTCCCGACCTCACACTGCTGCATACCCTGCTGACTCACGGCCACACAACCCACTTGCCTGTGCTGCGCCGCTTGCCTGAACTCGCAGCTGACGCCCCTCTTCTCCTGACGATGATGAAGCCCTTGCTTCTCCCGGCACCCAAGTGCGGTCGGCTACATCATCATCTATTTGTGTTTCATCGTCACTACTGTCCTCATCACCGGTCTGTAAGCCGAGCTGACCTCTCACCACAATGACCTCTCCCATCCACTCGTCCACATCTAACTTTGCCGCCATACTGCAGAAGCTGGGGATATTGGCCCCATTTCTTCGCTGGCCACGTAGCTGCTCCTGACACGCCGCCCTCAAATTGTTCATCCTCGCAATTAGTGGGCGCTGACCCAGACCACATAGTACGATCCTGGCTGAGGGAAACAGTGATTGGAAAGAGGCGGCTGAACAGGTGAGGGCCGCTGTCCCGCTCCCCGGCCATGCCAATCTAAGTGTTTGTTGTCTGGAGGTTCCACCGACTCTAGCTGGGTTTGTCAAGAAGTCACTGGAGAAGAGGATGACCAGTCAACCAACAAGAGACCCTTGGGTTGCTGAACAAACACGCCCGCTAGATGACAGCGCAGTATTGTGGCCTCACCCGAGAGACCCCTGCTGCACGTCCCCCGTTGCTGTGCAGCGACCTGGGCCCGTTAGAAATGTTGTGCCACTGCCACTCGCAGTTGCAAGCCTGCCACCTCTCTGTTGCTGACATACTTGTTTTGTTTCTAGAAAAGTACAGTACACTGTTTTTTGATGAAGCTATCTGTTAATGAATAAAAATACACCCTGTTTTTGACACCAAATGAACCCAGTAACCAACTTGGGTTAACCCTTGGATATAAATGCGCTCCACAAAGGCCAGAAAAAATTACTTTGTATGTTGTCGTTTACAAGCACTTGGTTGTTTGTTTTTTAACTAAATAAAGTAAAAGCACAAACAGCTTAATTAACCTTCGCTTGTGAATTATGCTCACAAGTAAAATGATATATATTTCGTGTTGAAAAAGAACTTTTAATTATTGTCAGTCCACCAGCAAAACAACTCTTAATTAACCCCTGGATGTAAATGCGCCAAAAATTGGAGCCGCAAAACTAAGTATCGTGTTGGCAATGGCGTTTTTCTCTATTCTTACGCCACACAACAAGAGATACAGTTGTAATTTGCTATCTTGTGAAATGCTACCAAAAAAATATATATATATTTGGCGTTGAAAAAGAACGGTTTATTATTGTCAGCACGACCACAAAACAACGCTTAAAGTTAACCCTGGAAGTAATTTCGCCAAGAAATTGAGCCGCACAAACTAGTAGCGTTAACAATTGCTGTTTTCTACGCCACACAACAAGAGATACAGTGTAATTTTGCCTTTGCTTGTGAAATAGGCATACCAAAATATATATATATAGTGGCGTTGTGAAAAAGACAGTTAATTTTTTGTCAGCACACAGCATAACAACTTCTTAATTAACCCCCTGGATGTAAATTGCGCCAAAGAAATTGAGTCCGCACAAACTAGGAAGCCTTGTGAACAATTTGCGTGTTTTCCTACGCCACACAACAAGAATACAGTTGTAATTTTGCCTTTGCATGTGAATTAGCTACCAAAAAAAAATATATAATTTTGGCTTTGAAAAAGACGGTTTATTTTTGTCAGCCACACTCAGCAAAAACAACGCTTAATTAACCCCTGGATGTAAAGTGGCGCCTAAAAAATGAGCCGCACAAAACTAGGTACGAGTTAAACAATTGCGTGTTTTCTACGCAGAGCAACAGAGATACAGTTGTAATTGCCTTTGCTTTGAAATAGGTCAACCAAAAAAAATATCTAAAATTTGGCGTTGAAAAAAGAACGGTTTATTTTTGGTCATCACACCAGCAAAACAACGCTTATATTAAACCCCTGATGTAAAATTGGCGCCAAAGAATTGAGCCGCACAAACTAGTACTGTTACACATTGCGTGTTTTCTACCCACACAACAAAGAAACAAGTTGTAAATATGCCTTTGCGTGTGAATTAGGCTAACAAAAAATATATATATATGGCGTTGAAAAAGACAGTTTAAATTTTTTGTCAGCACACGCAAAACAACGCTCATTAAACCCCATGGATGTAAATGCTCCAAAGAATATGAGCCGCACAAACTAGTATCTGTGTACAATGCTGTTTTCTACGCCGCACACAAGAGATACAGTTGTACTTTGCCTTTGCTCTGAGAATTAGTCTACCAAAAAAATATATAATATATTTGCCGTGAAAAAGACGGTTTATATTGTCAGCACACCCACCAGGCAAAACAATAACGCTTAAATAAACCCCTGTAAGTAAATTGCGCCATAGAATTGACCGCACAAACTAGCTACGTGTTACAATTGCTGTTTTCTACGCCACACAACAGAGATACAGTTTTAATTTGCCTTTCTTGTGTAATTAGGCTACAAAAAAATATATATATATATGGCGTTGAACAAGAAGGTTTATTTTTGTCAGCACAAGCACAAAACCAGCCAAACAACCTTAATTAACCCCTGGAAGTAAATTTGCGCCAAAGAATTAAGCCGCACAAACTATAGCGTGTTACAATTGCGTGTTTTTCTCGCCACACAACAGAGATACAGTTTAATTTGCCTTTGCTTCGGTGAATTAGGCTACCAAAAAAAAAAATTGATATTTGGCGTTGAAAAAGACGGTTTCTTTTTGTCACACACCCAGCAAAACAACGCTTAATTAACCCTGGAAGTAATGTGCGGCCAAAGAATTGAGCCGCACAAACTATTAGCGTGTTACAATAGGCCGTGTTTTCTACGTCCGACACACAAGAGATCCAGTTGTAATTTGCCTTTGCTTGTGAATTAGGCTACCAAAATATAATATATCTATTTGGCGTTGAAAAAGACGGTTTATTTTTGTCAGCACACCACAAAACAAAAACAACGATTAATTACCCCCTGGATGAAAATTACGCCAAAGAATTGAAGCCCACAACCACTTAGCTCGTGTTACAATTTGCGTGTTTTTCTTTCTACGCCCACGACAAGCACGAGCTACAGTTTGTTGTTAATTTGCCTTTGCTTGTGAATTAGGCTACCAAAAAAAATAAATTTACAATGGCGTTGAAAAAAGACGTTTTATTTTTGTCCAGCACACACAGCAAACATCCGCTTAAATTAACCCCTGGATGTAATAGTGCGCCAAAGAATTGACCCACAAACTAGTAGCGTGTTACAATTGCGTGTTATCTACGCCACACAACAAGAGATACAGTTAGTAATTATGCTTTGCTTGTGAATTAGTCAACAAGAAAAATATAAAGTTAGTTGGCGTTGAAAAAGACAGTTTAATTTTTGTCACACACCAGCAAAACCACGCTTAATTAACCCCTGGAATGTAAAATGCGCCTAAAGATTGAGCCGCACAACTAGTAGCTGTTACAATTGCGTGATTTCTACGCCACACAACAAGAGATACAGTTGTAAATTGCCTTTGCTGTGAATTAGCTACCAAAAAAATAAATATGAAATTTGGCGTTGAAACAGACAGTTATATTTTTTAGTCACACACCAGCAAAAACAACGCTTAATTAACCCCTGGATGTAAATGCGCCAAGAGAAATGAGCCGCACAAAACTAGTGAGCGAGTTACGAATAGCGTGTTTTCTACGCCACACAACAAGAGATACATTGTAATTTGCCTTTGCTTTGTGAATTAGGCCTACCAAAAAAATATAAGATTTTGGCGTTTGAAAAAGACGGTTTAATTTTTGTCACAACCCCAGCAAAACAAACGCTTAATTAACCCCCGGATTAATTGCGCCAAAGAATTGAGCCGCAACAACTAGTAGCGAGTTACAATTGCGTGTTTTCTTCACGCCACACACAAGAGATACAGTTGATACATTTGCCTTTGCTTTGTGAATTAGCTAAGCCAAAAAAAATATATATATATTTGGGCGATGAATAAGACGGTTTATTTAGTCAGCACAGCCCCCAGCAAAACACCGCTTAATTAACCCCTGGATGTAAAATGCCGCCAAAGAATTGAGCCGCACAAACTGTAGCGTGTTACAATTGCGTGTTTTTTTTTCCCCCCTACGCACAAAACCACAACAAGAATACAAGTTTAATTTGCCTTTGCTTGTGAATTAGCTACCAAAAGAAATATAATATTTATTTGGCGTTGAAAAAGACTGTTTTCTATTTGTCCAGCACACCAGCAAAACAACGCTTAATATAACCCCTGGAATGTAAATTGCGCCAGAAGAATTTGATCCGCACAAACAAGTAGCGAGTACAATAGCGTGTCTTTCTACGCCACACAACAAATATACAGTTGTAATTTGCCTTTGCTTGTGAATAAGGCTACCAAAAAAATATGTATATAATTTGGCGTTGAAAAAGACAGTTTATTTTTGTCCAGGCTCACCAGCAAAAAACAATCGCTTAATTAACCCCTGGATGTAAATTGCGCCAAAGAAAAGAGCCTCAAAAACTAGTAGCGTGTTACAAACGTGATTTCTACGCCACACATAAAGATACAGTTGTAATTTGCCTTTGCTTTTGAACTAGGCTACCAAAAAAAAATATATATATATTTGGCGAAGACAAAGACAGTTTTATTTTTGTACAGCACAGCAGCAAAACCACGCTTACATAACCCCTGGATGTAAATTGCGCCAAAGAATTGAGCCGCACAAACTAGTATCGTTTACAATTGCGTGATTTTCTACGCCACATACCAACTAAGAGATACATTGTAATTTGCCTTTGCTTGTGAATTATGCAAACCAAAAAATATATAATATTTGGCCGTTGAAAAAGACGGTTTATTTTTGTCAGCACACCAGCAAAACAACGCTTAATTAACCCCTGATGTAAATTGCGCAATGAATTCAGCAGCCAAAAATGAAGTGGAATTTGAATTGGTAAAACGCTGTTTCTTTAATGAATACAACAGGAACAGGCTTAGATCCCACTTGGATAATAGAATGTATCTGCCAGGCTGCCGTGGTACGCACACAGGATTTGCAGATCCATAACCACCAAAAAAAATCAGAATAAAACATCAGAGAACAGTCTCTGAACAAGCTGAGACACCCACAAAATCGCTTGTAAAAAAATCATTCTCAAAAGCGCTATCACGCCGCAAGCAGCACTTCACCGCTGTCAGAACAGTGTGAGGATGAGTAGCTCCCAGCGGCGCGCTCGTCTTATATAGGCGGGTGACGTCACAGAAAACCCCGCCGTCTCTGATATGGCTTTCAACTCTGCACATGACATGCAAGGCTATGCCCTTCTTCCACCCAGAGAGCATTGCCCATGTATCGGCCATGTGGCTCGCAGAGCGGCCATTTTATCATCAAACACACTTCGTTCACGAACCCCGAATACCCCAAAGCACGACTGTCGTCCGAACCGAAGTTTTCCTGAAATTCTAAACGAATTCCACTTCGTTAGAATCAATTCGCCCATCTCTAATGACAGTGTAATACCTTATAAATAGTCACCAAAAAATACACCAATACATGGAGCAAATATACCATACGAATCATTGTTATTAAAAAAAAAAACAAGACCCAAAACTATTACTAGTTATGGATCAAATAATACTGCCAAACCATGACAAAAGGTGACCACCGCATGTGACTATGAGTGGTACACAGGCTCTGAAGACATATATTAACACCATACAGTGCTGCACAGGTAGCATGATGATGTATTCACGCTGCCTGTGCTGGATACTCCGTAGTATTCTGCAGAGCAGGGAGCACACGCTCTCTGCTCTGCGGATACCTTCAGCTGTACATGCGTCCAGAGGACACACATATAGCTGAAGAGACCGTTGGCGCTCCGGGCCCACAGCAGAAGCCTGGAGCCCGGCAAGGTTCGGAGCACAGGCAGTTTTATCTGGGGCTTGTAAAACTGCCTAGCGGTGCCCCTGGATTTGGGTCAACTGATTATCTATCTTTAACAAGTATCTGATTGCTTCCCTGCTGTATATTGGCATAGACAACTTACACAATATTTCATTAATGGATACAATGCAATCCGAAAATTGTCCTTTTTTGGCTGTCCTAAATGTTGCATTATGTGTGTGGGCGTGGTTAAAGGTGTGTCTTGGTGTGTTGTCTTGTGTCTGGGCATGGTTAGACTCGTAGCCTGATGTGTCCCTTTTTGCAATTTATAAAAGTTGGGCGGTATGTGATACTTAAGATTTAAACTTCATGCAGTTGTAGCCATGAAGGGAACTCAGATGAATAAATAAGGATATATTTTGTCTGAACTAATTACGACAAATTAATAGACAAGAAGAAAATTGAAATGCATTTCTGTCTAAATCCCTGACAGCCTATATTATGCTGTAGCTTATATACATGTTTAGAGAGAACATTTCTGTCAAATAGATCATGTTTGTTATTTCCCTGAGAATGATTGTTTCAGCATTCATGTCTAGCTCCCAGGGATAGATTTTATGAATGCCAAAACTGTTTTACCTCATTTATTCTTTTTACAAATAGAAACAATATGGCAGAGACAGTTCTGGCAACTTGCTAATACATTATTTTAGGAGTGCAACTGCCTTAAGTCAAGTATGTTTTTCTGCCTTGTGGGGAACAGAGATCCATCAGATTTCATTTCATTTCCTGAAAAACACTATTTTACCAATCATACACGACTGCATTTGCCTCCATGACAACTTGCAAAATATCTTTGTCAAGGGCAAATCGTCTTTTACTGTATAGGATAGAAGAACATTTCACAGTTGATAGTAACAGAGAATATAAAGAAATACCAGGGAGCAGTTGATTTATATTTGATACATTACACTTTCCTTTGATTTTTTCTGTTCATATATGAAAAAGGTTACTGCTTGCTAAAATGTGGCAGCCGTGTAAAGATTTAACGGTGACATTTGTTACTTTTATCATTGCCAAATTTGGAAAGTGGTAGTGATCTCCAAAGATTGTGGTTTAGGCCAAATTTAGAATCGGTGGAAATTATGCCAGTTTTGACACAAATGTAAACCTCATTGCAGGTATACATTAGATATAATTTCCTGAAAGATAGGTAAAAATGTGCCAAGAGGTGCAAGGGCCTTCTAATAAAATTAACAAAAATCACACTAACTACCTTCTTTAAATAGACAGGGAGGTATCTATATGGGGTGCAGAGGTAGCAGTCACTACTGGGCTCAAGAGTCTGAGGGTGCCCAAAAGACCCTCAGTCACATATGACTACACCAGTATTATCAATGGCACATGGTAGGCAGGGGCCCTTTTTCAGGTTTTGCATTGGGCCCCCAGAACTTTGTTACACCCCTGTATATAGACAAGGATAAATAATGATTTTCTTATAGTAAGTTCACATCAGAATGCAACCAGATGTATACTGTGTTGTAACTGCTGCATATCCATAGAGAAAAATGGAGCAAAAGTAGTCAAATTATTAATATAATTGCATCGTTAAAATAATTTTCATTGACAGATGAAAACGTGGTGAATCCAGCAGAATTTCTATCCTGCAAAGAAATTGTGTAAGTCAAAAACAGAGTAAACATTGTCACCATTTGTCTTCATGTATAGCTGAAAGTAGAGCAAACAAAGCCCCAATTTGATTAGGTGTACTCTATTGTTGGCAATATAAATGTGGCAGTTATATTGTGGTATACATCTGGTTGCCTGCTAACAGATATCCAAATATCATAGCATTATCAGACTGAAGTTAATTGGGCCCACCAGAGGAAATTATTTTGAAGGTCCACAAGGGGAAACTATTCTACAGACCCAACAGAGGAAATAATTCTAATGGCCTACCCTCAATCTATAGGTCACATGTCCACTTCAGGTAGTCTTTCACACGCAGGGGTTAAAAGGGTTGGCAACTTGTTAACAAAATGAAACCAGCAGCTCCTGGGGCCCCAGTAACATAAAAAAAACTCAGACTCACCTTCCTCCGGTTCCTGGTCCCAACACCATGAACCCAATCAGAACCAAATCAGCGGCTGCAGCGGTGACGTGTTCGTTCAGTAGTTCAGACATGTAAACAGAAGAATGGGGAGACACAATGCTGGAACTGGCGATCAGAGGAAAAATAAGTTTTTTTTATGTTACCAGGGTCCCAGGAGCTGCTGGTTTCATTTTGTTAAAAGGTGGACAACCCCTTTAATAGGATATCTGGTGATTGGTTCTAAGGTCAGCTCCAAATGAGGTTGTCTTCTAGATTCTCTGCCACTCTGGTATTCTATTAGGCTATCTGACATAAGGTAAAAATTAAAAAGCCAAGCGGACACATTACTTTGGAGAACTCAATGTTTTTTTTTTTTTATGAAGATGGGGGAATATTGGCATTATTTTATTACAAGTTTAACACAAGGTCATAATAAAGTTAGAATATAATGTGTCTCCAAACAGTACATTAAAATATCTTCAACTACAAAGTTTCATGCGGCAATCTACTGCCTAACCACATCACTTATGTTACTGATTAATGCTTGCTCCTCCAAATTCCTATAAGAGTCCCCACAATGTAGTAGCTCTTATAAAAATTGTGTAATGGTGAAAGCCAGGTATGTGAATCCTCTGGGTCACCATGAGAGATGGAAATGCAGACCACGCCAGAGAGCAGAGTCTAAGGGGCCCCCGTTCTTCACCAGAGTCCACCGCAAGGCTGGATGGACTGGATCTCCTAGGTCGCTACCCCTGATGTGGCTACTCGTGATGACAGCTGAAGTGCCGGACATTGGACTGTGGAATAGGAAGAGGTGTAGCAGCAAGTAACAGCAGTGTATGTAACAGTCTGGCATAATGGCAGGTAACAGCAATACAGGTAAATGCAGGAACCAGGACATCAATAAACACAGGTATCAGACAGCAACCACAGGTCAGGATCAATGTGGAGAAATCATCAAATAGACGCAGAGCATAGGCAGAAAGTTCATTAAGTACCAGGAGTTAAAAGGTCATTGGTCAAGTAATTATGTATTGTCTATTTAAATCTCGGCGATCCAGCACGTACAAGACGCTGGAAGCAGTAATGACCGAACCGAGGACAGGTACATGCTGGCAGAGGGGACAGGTGTAGCAGCTGAGACACAGAGTCATGTTCGCTGAAGCTATTTTAAGTGATTCTGGACTAATGAGTACAGGATCAACAGACTTTGCTTATACTCAGCACAGTTTATACTATGTATGTTTATGGCCAAGTTGACTTAGTATTCAGGTGGTAGATGTTGATGTCTGCAAACTTTCTTCCAGCTGACAACAATGACATGTACACAGGTACAGATGTCTTTCTCAGTCTAGGTGAGAAGTAGAAGATGAAACACTAGAATGCAGGGAATATGGTGGATATGCAGATGGAATACATCTTTTTTTATATTCATTTATATGGTGCTTTTACATTCCATAGTGCTGTACAGAGATTAACATCATTCACTCTGCTGCTTGTCCCCATTGAGGCTCACAATCTAAATTAATACATAGATCACAAATTCCCAATAATACATGCATGAGATTCCACTTATAATACACAAACTACTAAACACTATGCATGAAAAACTGTGTTGCAAACACTGCTCTCTTTAAATAATTGTAATTAAGATATTTCCTACATATTCTCACAAGGTTGCATACATTGGATGTACATTCACTTTCCTGACTGCCATAAATTGCTGTCATACCAAGGGACAAAGAGTTGATGCTCAATTAGGTTAAAAAAAAAGCTCTTCTCTGTAAACCTCAATTACCTGTGATGCCTTATGACATTCAGTATTTACAAAGTATAATTACACAATAGTGTCTGACATTTAACGTCTATGGATAATTTAAAAGACTTTTACTTCAATGGGGCTGCTCATGAGCAACAGTAATCACTTCAATTAGCTTGGCACCATTACAATGTAACAAGACCATTTGTCTGCCTATTAGAGCTAGCCAAGCTCCTCAAGTGTGTTAATTTAGCAGTCATTGCTAATTTCTGGGCTTAGGTAAATTTGCATACAAAAAAACATATCCTTGTTAGCCAGGATGGGAATTTCATTTCTGCAGTACAACGTACGTTTTTTTTCCCAACAAAAACATTGTTTTCAAACTCTATCATTATTTTCCTAAAATTTTATTTCGCTTGTAAAAAAGGGAAAAACTATTGCATATTATTTTTAATTGTGGGCAGAAAGTAATTTGCGCTTACTTGTTAACCCCTTACCACCGCAGCAAGTTTTGACCTCTATGACAGAGACCCATTTTTAAATCGAGAAATTACTTTATGGGGGAATAATTTTTTGTACTTTTTCCCTATCATGAATTTTCAGAGGATGTTTTCTCATGACACATTGTGCTTTGTTTTAGTAATACATTTTGGTCCATACAATGTTTTTTTGGGGAAAAAATAAATTTAAAAAAATGCTACTGTAAGACAGTTATACCAAAAACGAATATTTTAAATCTACATTTACCTTTTGTCTTTTTATATGGCATTATCTTTAATCTTTTTTTTGTTTTTTTATTTTTTTATGCAATGGGGGGCTCAGACTTAAGTTTTTTCACTTTTTTCAAAAAAATTTGCAACTAAAAATTTTTTTTTGGGGACAGTCCTTTTAACCTGCTTGGGGGCGTGTATGCTAATACCCCCAAAATTACTCCATCAAAAATTAAAACCCCTTTAAAGTATTCAAAACAGCATCTTAAGAAGCTTGTTCACCCTCTAGGTGTATCAAAGAAATTAAAGCAAGGTGGAGATGAAATATCAAAATTTCACTTTTTCTCAGATTTTCCTTTTTATCCACTATTCACTGGAACACATCACGGACTTGGCCCTTTCTTATCCATCGACCTCACTATCGGACATTTAGCATCTCTCATTTTCGCTCCACTTTCCGCCCCCCGGCCACTCGCTGTTTTCCCTCAGGGGTCATCCTGGGGCCTTTACTCTTTTTCTCTTTTCACTCTTGACCTCGGCCCAGCTTATAGCCTCACATGGCTTTCATTACCACCTGTTAGCTGATGAAAACCCAACTCTACATCTCCGGCCCAGATTTTACCTTCTCTGCTCTCCCGGATCTCAGACTGTCTATCGTCCATTTCCTCCTTCTTCTCATCACGTCTCCTAAAACAAAAATGTGGAGAAAACAGAACACATCATCTTTCCACCGTCCACTCTACCCCCTCCCCCTGATCCTCTATCTCAGTCAACGGCTGTACACTCTCACCTGTTTCCGCAAGTTCCGCTGCCTTGGGGTAATGCTTGACTCCGCTCTATCTTTCAAACCACACATCCAAACCCTCACCTCTGCCTGCCGCCTCCACCTGAAAAACATCTCTCGCATCCGTTCGTTCCTCAACTTCGACACCACAAAAATGCTGGTCCATGCCCTTGTTATCTCCCGCCTAGACTACTGCAACATCCTTCTCAGTGGCCTCCCGTCTAGCACTCTTGACCCCTTAAACAATTCTCAACTCTGCTGCCCGTCTTATCCACCTCTCTCCCCGCTACTCCTCTGCCTCTCCCCTCTGTCAATCTCTTCACTGGCTCCCCGTTGCCCAGCGGATTCATTTCAAGTTGCTAACCCTGACCTACAAGGCTCTCCATGACCTCTCCCCTCCATACATCTCTGCCCTAATTTCCAAATATCTCCCCTCACGCACTCTCCGCTCCTCTCAGGACCTTCCAACTCTGTTCTCCTCTTATCAGCTCCTCACATAACCGTCTCCAAGACTTCTCTCGTGCTTCCCCCACACTCCCGGAACTCACTGCCCCAAACCTCCACACTTCTCCCCCACTCTCACCAGCTTCCCAAAAACAATCTGAAAACCCCCTTTCTTCAGGCTTGCCTATAACCAAAAATAACCCTGCTGCCACTTTTACCCTCCACAAACATGGGCTGCCCCTACCTGCTTTTCTTTTTCCCCCTCCTTGTAGAATTTAAGCCCTCGCGGGTAGGGTCCTCTCTCCCTCTGTCGTGCCAATTGTCATTCATCACTTATCATTGTACTTGTTTGACCTATGTTATGTATGTAAACCCCCTCTAATGCACAGCGCCCTGGAACCAATGGCACTTTAAAATAAATAATAATAATAAATAATAACACAATAACTGTTAACAAGGAAATGCAAATGGAATATTTTGTAGGCACCATTTCAGGTTTGTGGACACCCTGAGATGCTAAAACTTATTAAACACCCCTAAAGACTTAATTTGGGAAACTACACCCCTTAAAGGGGTTTTGCCACGATAGACAATGATGACTTATTGCTAGGGTATGCCATTGTTGTCTGATATGTGCAGGTCACACCTCTGGGTTCTGCAACTATCTCCAGCATGGGCCCCTGAAACTCACAGAGCAGACTGGAGAGTCGTTTGCTCAGAGCACAATGCACCGCTCAGCTGCACACGAATCTTCCATAGAACAGAATGGAGAGTTACTGCACAATCATGGTCAGGTCTTCAGTTGGCGCTGCAAGTGGTGGCCCTGTTTTCCACTTGTGGCAGAACCCCTTTAAGAATATATGAAGGGGTGTAGTGCTTATATTGACCCCACAGGTGTTTCACACAAAAACATTCAGAACTGCCGCAGTAGAGGCAGAGATTCTGCTGGCGTTGGCAGGAATGTTCTTGCTCAGACAGGTGGGCTTCACTTGCATCAGCTCTTCCTTGAACCCATTGATGGAGATAGTGGAGGCATTAGGAACACAGAACAAAGTCAAGGAAATCAATGGGGCAGCACAGTTTCACACTGTTGGTGTGTCTCCTGTTGTCTCTCTGTAAAGTTGGTGTCTATTCTTGTAGCTAAACAAATAAGCTATCCAGAGAGGAAGGAAGATCTCAACCAGCCAGCTCGTCTTTGATCCTTCCGGTAAATCAGAATGTGGCTATGAGGGCTTTATTATTCCATGAGAGCTCAGAAGGGAGGGTTCAAATTTGTACTGCATATTGCCCAACTGTAGAATCACCTTGTCGCAGGAGAAGCAGAGAAGACACAGCAGAAGCTGCACGTCCAGGTTCCTCAAAGACAATGTGTAATGTCTCCAGGAATGTTTGGAGATTGATCATCAATGGGTCCTCTCAGTCCCATAGGGATGTGACCCAGGCCAGAGATTCTCCTGACAGGAGAATCACAATAAATGCCACCTTGGCTCATTCAGAGGGATGATGTGTTGTCACTTCCATATGGATGGAACACTGACTGAGAAACCCCTGCAGGACTTTGGAGGGAAAGACAGGTGCAGCGTAGGACCAGCAGGAGTCACAGGAGCAGTAGGAGGGTGACTTGCCACGGGTGGAACAGGTGTGGCCAGAAGCAGGCAGGTTGCAAGGTTCTGCAAAACGTTCACCAGCTGGTCTATGCGGTGAATCTGTTGGGCTACTGCAGTAGAGATGCTCTGATGATCATGTAGAGGTTAGTTTGTCTTGTGTTGCGGGAGACTCCCAGATCACTTCTCCTGCTGTGACTTGCTTGTGGTGGAGGCTAGTTTGTTACCTGGTACAGAATCACAAGGCAGGAACATGGTCAGGGACAGACAATAAGGACAGGGCAGGCGGTAGGCAAGCGACATCAAGCAAGGAATCAGGCAACTGAACTAATATGACAACTCTCTACTAAAGCACATCAAGGATCTAGTAGGGTGGTAAGCGAGGAGAGTTAAGATATAGGGCCACATGTCTGAAAACTGTCTAGGCCTACAACTGCTTTTGCTGCCCATGGCAACCAATCAGAGCCTCCCTTTAATTTCATAAAGTGCTCTGGAAAAATGAAAGGGGTGCTCTGATTGGTTGTTATAGACAACAAAGGGAGTTTTAGACCTAGACAATTTTCATACATGTAGCCCATAGTGTCAGTGACTGGCGATTATCGCCACCGCCAGTTTTGACCTTCTTGACAGAGCCCCATTTTTTTAAATCTGACATGTCACTTTTTGTGGGAATAACTTTTTTACACTTTTTTCCTATCCAAGTGATTCAGATTGTTTTCTCATTAAACATTGTACTTTAAGTTAGTAAGAAACTTTGATCCATACAATCCTTGTTTATTTCTGAAAAATATCGTGAAAAAATTTGCCATTTTCTTACTTCAAAAATTTCTGCGTGTAAGACAGATAGTTATTCCACCCAAAATAGTTTATAACTAGCATCTACAGTACCATATGTCCACGATAGGTTGGCATACATTTTTAAATGTCTTTTTATTTTTTACGACTTTAGGGGGCTTAGAAATTTAGTTGTAAATTTTTCACATTTTCAAGAAAATTAGCAATATACAATTTTTTAAGGACCAGGCCTGTATGTTAGACAACCCCATACATGACCTAATCTAAGAAACTACACCTCTTAAAGTATTTACAACAGTATTTAGGAAGTTTTTTAACCCTATAGGTAGTTCACAGAAATTAAAACAAGGTAGAAGTGAAATCTAAAAATTTCACTTTTTTTTTGCAGATTTTCATTTTTTATCCATTATTCACAAGAACAGGGTAGATGTGACCAGGGAAATGAAACATAATATTGATTCCCCAGTTTCTGCCCTTTTCATAGATATCCCACATGTGGCCCTGGTGTGCTATTTGTCTCAACCAAAAGCCTCAGAGTAGGAGGAGCACCTACTGGACTTTGGAGTCTCATTTTCAATATGACTTTATTTAGGCGCCATTTCAGGTTTGCAGACACCTTGATAAAATTGAAATACCCCTAAAAAGACAAAATAATGGAAACTACACCCTTTAAGGAATATATCCAGGGATGCAGTGAGTATATGTACCACAAAGGTGTTTCACATATTTTTTTAGCATTAGGCAATGAGAATGAAAAACATTTTTTTTACAACAATCTGCAATTGAAAATGTTTCATTTTTACAAGGAACCCTGGAAAAAAAGCACCACAAATTTTGTTCTGCAATTTCTTACAGGTTTGGTAGTACCCTAAATATGGGTGTAAACTGCTGTTTTGGCGCATGGCAGGGCATATAAGGGACGGAGTGCTATTTGGGTTTTGGAATGCAGATTTTGGTGGGTGCCATGTCGCATTTGCAAAGACCCCTGTCACGGTCAGCAGTAGTGGATCCTCTGGGCCACCGCCAGCGATGGTATAAGCCACACCAGGGAGCGGAGTCTAAGTAGGTCCCGGTATTCACCAGAGCCCGCCGCAATGCAGCATGGACTTGCTGCGGCGGGGAGTCTACCAGGTCGCTACCCCTGGCGTGACTTGCTTGCAGCGGCAGCCGAGGTGTAGCGTGGTACAGGATCGTGAGGCACAGACGTAGTCGTGGACAGGCGGTGAGGTCAGGACAGGTGGCAATTGTTCGTGGTCAAGGGACGGAGGCGAGAGGGTACGGTACACGGAGAAACAGGACAAGACTCAGGAACACTTTCTCAGTAGGCGGTGAGGCACTAAAGATCCGGCAACAGGATCAGGAAAAGGCAGAGTTAAATAGGGGCAGTGACCAGCAATACCCAATTACCGGTGCGCTGGCTCTTTAAATTCAATAGTGTCGGTGCGCGCGCACCCTAGGAAGCGACAGGAGACAGGAGCTTCAGCAGGAGCATGGCTGGGTGAGTAAGCAGGCACCTGGCTGGTGGAACGAGCGCACCCGCAGCCCGACATGCGGGTCATGGTGCCGCTCGCAGGAGGGACACGGGTGAACCTGCAACCCGCAGTGAGGGTCACAAGGGCACCCATGAAAGTACCCCGCCCCCCCTCTTTCTGGCCTGAAGGAATCTCCGGATAACATTACGGTCCAGAATATTGTCTTTTGGTTCCCAGGCCCTCTCTTCAGGCCCGAACCCCTTCCAGTCAATGAGGAAAAGACGCTTCCCTCTGACCGTCTTCATATCCAGAATCTCTTTTATGGTAAAGACATTGGTGGCATCGGCCTCAGAAGTAGGAGGAGCAACTTTCCGAGAAAAACAATTTAGGATGACCAGCCTCAGAAGAGAGACATGGAAGGAGTTCGGGACCCGCATAGCGGGGGGAAGGCGGAGCTTATAAGCCACTGGGTTGATGCGAAGGTCCCAAGAAACAAGGACCAAGCTTATAGCTGGGGATCATGAGGCGGATATAGCTCGCCGACAACCACACCTTGTCACCAGGAGAGAAGATTGGAGACGGTCTTCGTTTTTTGTCAGCTTGTATCTTAGTACGATCCGAAGCCCTAAGTAGAGATTGGCGTGTCTGATCCCAGATGGCAGTAAGGTCTTGGGCCAACTCCTCCACGGCTGGAACCTCGGAGGACACTGGGAGGGGGACAGATGGGCGTGGATGTCATCCATAGACAATGAAAAAGGGAGCGGCTCCGGTAGATTCCGAGTCTAAATAGTTGTAAGAGAACTCAGACCAAGGTAGCAGGTTAGACCAATCGTCCTGACATGCGGAGATGAAGTGGCGCGGATAGCAGCCCAGAATCTGATTAACCCTCTCCACCTGCCTCCACCTGCCCGTTAGACTGAGGATGGTAGGTCGAAGAGAAGTCTAGTTTCACTTGGAGTTGGCCACAGAGGGAGCGCCAGAACCTGGAAACAAATTGCACTCCCCGATCTGAAACAATGTGCTGGGGAAGTCCATGTAGTCAGAATATGTGTTGAAAAAACAGACCAGCGAGACGGGGAGCAGAGGGTAGACCAGGCAGAGGAATAAAGTGAGACATTTTGGAGAACCGATCCGTGACTACTAGCGGAAGGAGGGAGATCGATGATAAAGTCCATAGCCACATGGGTCCAAGGACAGCTGGGAATCGCCAGCGGCTGAAGCAGACCTGCCGGCTTGAGACGAGGCGACTTCTTACGGGCACAGGAACAGCAAGTTTCCACGAATTCTCGAACATCTCGGACCAGGCCGGGCCACCAATAAAAACGGGAGATAAGAGAGGAAGATTGTGCACTCCTGGGTGCTCAGCCACACGAGAGCAATGACCCCAAGACAGTATCCTCTTCCGCAGAGCTGGACGTACGTATGTCTTGCCGGGAGGAATTCGTTGCAGGTCAACGGGCGCAGCAGAGATCAGCCGTTCTGGGGGAATGATGTGCCATGGAGCAGGTTCGTCCCCAATCACGTCACAGGGATGGGAGAGGGCGTCGGTCTTGACATTTTTCTCCGCCGGGCGAAAATGAATTAGAAAATCAAACCGGGAAAAGAAGAGGGACCATCGAGCTTGGTGCGGATTAAGTCGTTGGGCTGACTGGAGATATAGGAGGTTCTTGTGGTCAGTGTAGATATTGACCGAGTAACGAGCTGCCTCCAAGAGATAGCGCCATTCTTCCAGGGCCAGCTTGATGGCCAGTAATTCCCAGTCACCAATGGAGTAGTTTCTTTCTGCGGCGAAAAAGGTTTTAAGAGACAAACCGACACGTGAGGGTCTTGCCTTTGGGCCCTTTTTGTGTGAGCACAGCCCCGTCGTCAACCTCTAGAAAAAATGGTTTCTCTGTGTCCGGCCGGGAGAGGACAGGTGCAGAAGCAAAAGCAGACTTCAATTTAGAAAAGGCTTCTTCTGCCGCTGCTGGCCAGAGCTTAGGATTACCATTCTTCTTGGTTAACGCCACTATAGGCGACACCAGCGAGGAGAACTGTGGTATGAACTGCCTTTAATAATTGGTGAAGCAAAGAAATCTCTGTATGGCACGGAGACCTATGGGTCGTGGCCACTGCAAGACAGCAGACAGTTTCGTGGGATCCATCTGCAGACCCTTGTCCAAAATAATATAGCCAAGAAAGGGGAGACTTGTCTTGTGGAAGAGGCACTTTTTGAGCTTGGCATAAAGACGGTTAACATGTAAACGCCTCAGAACTTGTCGCATATGGGCCTGGTGAGACTCTGGATCAGGTGAAAAGATCAGGATGTCATCCAAATAGACGACCACACAGGTGTACAAGAGATCTCTGAAGATGTCGTTGACAAACTCCCGGAAGACAGCGGGAGCATTACAGAGTCCAAAGGGCATGACCAGGTACTCGAAGTGCCCACCTCGAGTATTGAAGGCCGCTTTCCATTCGTCTCCTTCACGAATCAGAATAAGGTTGTAGGCTCCTCGTAGGTCCAGTTTGGAGAAAATCCTGGCTCCATGGAGCCGATCAAAAAGTTCGGTAATCAACGGCAAGGGGTATCGATTCTTTACAGTGATCTTGTTGAGACCACGGTAAACGATACATGGATGTAGAGAGCCATCTTTCTTTTCCACGAAAAAGAACCCTGATCCAGCTGGAGAGGAGGACTTGCGAATGAAGCCTTTCAGGAGGTTTTCCTGGGTTTAGGCAGAAATAGCCTGCATCTCTGGAACTGACAGCGGGTAGACCCTGCCCCGGGGAGGAGACGTACCGGGCAGCAGGTCGATTGGGCAGTCGTAAGGGCAATGAGGAGGTAGCTTCTCCGTTTGCTTCTCTGAGAAAATGTCCGCAAATTCTTGGTACGGGGCAGGAAGGCCTGCCAAAGGTTTAGACGATACTGGAGAAGCAGGAAGCACCAGACAGCGAGACCGACAGTCTTGTTCTCAACGCAAAACTTCACCCGACTTCCAATCCAGCACCAGGGCATGGTGCTGCAACCACGGGAGACCCAAAAGAATAGATGAGGAAGACCAAGGTAGCGCATGAAACGCAAGTCTCTCCCTATGTAATGCCCCTACTTGAAGAGACACGGGTTCAGTACAGAACTGAACCAGGTCACTGAGGATTTCCTTGCTGACAGAGGAAATGGCTAGTGTTTTTTTCAGGTGGACCACGGGGAGGTTGTGCTTAGACACCAGGGCGGCATCCATGAAATTTCCGTCCGATCAGGAGACCAAGAAGGCCGACGTTAAAACCCCGATTCCCCCCCAATCTGACCATACAGGCAGGGTCAAGCAAGGAAGTAATTTTTCCACCGGGGGAAAACCCCTCCCAGTACCCTAGTTCGTCTTTCCCGGACGCTGAGGGGGGGGGTAGCCTCTGCAAAATGCCAGGGGTGGACAGTAAAGCACAGGTTCCTCCATCTTGGGTGCCCGCGAGGGAAAGGGGGGTCTATCCACTTTTGGCTCCTTGGCCGGGCAGGGAGGACATTGAGGGGGCCTTTGAATTCGGACTAACGAGGGAGGGAATGGGTTCTGGGCCGGTCTCGTCCTGGCGGTGCCCCTCTGCCATTCCAGAAAGTATTTGATCCGGTGTCCAAGGAAATAAGGTCGTTCAGAGACGAAGGGAGATCACGGGCCAACAGGGCATCCTTGATCTGACTGGAGAGGCCCTTCTTGAAGGTGGCGGCCAAAGCCGCGTCATTCTACGACAGTTCAGAGGCCAGGGTGCGGAATTGCACTGCATAATCGCCTACGGAGGAGTCTCCTTGGCACAAATTCAGCAAGGCGGTGTCGCCAGACGAAGCTCGGGCTGGTTCCTCAAACACGCTGCGGAACTCGGTGAGGAACGTGATTGGATTGACTCTGTCCCAGAGAGGGGTAGCCCAGGCCAGGGCTTTCCTGGAGAGAAGGCTGACCACAAACGCCACCTTTGACCTTTCGGTAGGAAACTGACTCCCCATCAGTTCAATATGCAGAGAGCATTGGGTGATAAAGTCTCTGCAGGCCTTGGAGTCCCCATCGAATTTAGACGGCATGGATAAACGAAGCTTAGGACCAGCAGACGATGGGGAAGCCATAGACGCAGCGGGAGCCACAGGGGTCAGTTGCCGCTGCTGGGCGGAAAGGAGCTGCTGCATCATGCCAGAGATGACAGAGTTGCTCCGCTTGTTGCATGATCTGCTGTGATTGCTGAGCCACGATGGTGGTAAGATCAGCGACGCTTGGCAGAGGCACCTTGGTGGGATCCATGGCCGGATCTTACTGTCACAGTCAGCAGTAGTGGATCCTCTGGACCACCGCAAGAGATGATGTAAGCCACGCCAGGGAGCGGAGTCTAAGTAGGTCCCGGTATTCACCAGAGGACTTGCTGCGGCGGGAGTCTACCAGGTCGCTACCCCTGACGAGACTTCCTTGCGGCAGCAGCCAAGGTGTAGTGTGTTACAGAATCGTGAGGCACATACGTAGTCGGGGACAGGCGGTAAGGTCAGGACAGGCGGCAATGGTTCGTGGTCGAGGGACGGAGGCGAGAGAGTACGATACACGGAGAAACAGAACAAGACTCAGTAGGCGGTGAGGCTAAAGATCTGGCAACAGGATCAGGAAAAGGCAGAGTTAAATAGGGGCAGCGACCGGCAATACCCAATTACCTGTGCACTGGCCCTTTAAATCTAACAGTGGCGGAGCACGCGCGCCGGGAGACAGGAACTTCGGCAGGAACGCGGCTGGGTGAGTAAGCAGGCACCTGGCTGGTGGAACGAGCGCGCCCGTAGCCCGACATGCAGGTCGCGGCGCCGCTCACAGGAGGGGCATGGGTGCACCATGACAACCCCAAAGTAGCAGAACAGGTGAAACCTTCCAGAAGTTGCCCCATTTTGGATTCAACACCACTCATGGATCTCATCTAGAGGTATATTGTACATTTTGAGTGCTCCATAGTTTTTTTTAGCACTGGGCCATGAAAATGGGGGTAAAAAATGCAGTTCTACCATTTTTTTTTTACTTAAATTTTACAGTGTTCACCATGCAGTATACATAACATAACAACTTTACTATAGGAGTCAGTACAATTGCAATAATATAAATTGTATATAGTTTTTTATGTTTTATTACTTTTACACAATAGAAATGTGTTTATATAAAATTGCGTTTTTATTTCGTCATATTCTGATAGCCTTAACTTTTTTATTTTCCTATATACGGAGCTTATTATGGGCTTGTTTTTTGCGGATGAGCTGAGGTTTTTATTGGTACCATAATGGGTTGCATGAGATGCTTTGACCACTTTTTATTAAGGTGTTTGTGATGCATTTTGAACAAAATACAGCAATCCTGGTAGTGTTTCTTACTTTTAACAGTCACCGTGCAGTGTAATTGACATGCTATATTTATTCTGCAGGTGTATATGATTACAGCGATATCCAATTTGCATATTTTTTACGTTTTACTGCTTTTACACCATAAAAACACTTTTATTCAAAACGGAAAACACGTTTTTACATCGCCATAATCTGAATACAATATTTTTTTTTTTTCTGTGTGTGGACATGTGTTTTTTGTGGGATACGTTGACATTTTTATTGGTATCATTTTTGGGGGGCAAGACTTTTTGATCGGTTTTAAATCCAATTTTTGAAAGGCAAGGTAAAGAAAATACTGTAATCCTAGTAATGTTTTTTAATTTTATTTTTAACAAGGCTCACTGTGCAGTATACATGGCAAGTGAGTTTTACTGTGTGGGTCGATACGATTACAGCGAAATCCAAGTTTATATTGTTTTTCTATGTTGAAGTGCATTGATAAAAAGTGTTTTTACTGTGTAAAACAATATTGATGCATCACCTCTGATAGCCATAACTTTTATTTTTCTTTATACAGAGCTATGTAAGGTTTTTTTTTGCAAGATGAACAGACATTTTAATTGGCACCACTTTGGCGTTTATATGAGTTTTTGATCGCTTTTTATTCCATTTTATGTGTTGCGGGATGAACAAAAATTGCAATTCTGTGATTTTTGTATGGTGTTCACTGTGTGGGTTAAATAAAATGACAGATTTATATTACAGGTTGTTATGCTGATACCAAATACTATTACTTTATTTATTTGTGATCTTTTTGGGGGCGCTTGCCATTTATAAAGGGGAAAAGGGCGGTGTACATGTTTTTATTTTGTTTTGAGTGTTTGTGTTTTACTTTGCTTTTACCTTTTTTTTTTTACTTTTTCACCTTTTTTCACTTTTTCCCATAGAGTATTTATATCAGTGATCTATAGGGTGACCCTATTCGGGATGTCTGCCCCACTTGAGGAAGGATCAAATTTGTTTTGAGGGCACATTATGGTGTAAAATTGTCTGTTTTAGATTTGAGTAATAAAAGTTAATTTTTAATTAGTAGGCTTCCATCATTTTACTTATTTGGAGGATTTTTCCCCTGGGTATCTATAGTGGTGGTGGTCCAGACCATAAGACTAATCTAACAATGGTTCTGTAATATTGTGTACATGAGGGGCTGTGCGAAGGATGTCCCCCATAGGCCTGCTTAATTATCCCCTTGGAAGTTGATACTAGGATGTCAGTTCTCCTGGGGTTGGAGTACTCCTTGAAGTCCAAGCTACATCCAACTAAGGGATTAACTCAAAGGGGAACCCTAATGGCTGTTGGCTGCAACACAGCCTGAGAAAGGCATGTAATCTGAAAGAGAAATCCCATATATGTTATCTCACTGGTAAATAAAAGGATGAGTTACAATGGTCAACCATTAACCCTCTGTCCACCTCCTGCTTAACCTGCATCTACATCATGGGTGCCTCTACACACCACCATTACTACAGCAGGAGAGGACTACGACCACCAACATGGGGGTAAGAACACCATCCACTTTGCAAGTCCACCACTTTGATGCACTGCATGCCAGGCAGGGCCTGAGAGTTAGTGGTTGAGTTTAAGCCACCGTGAACAGGGCCTATGACTACTACTCCTATTCCTCCTCTCCTATGCCCACCCCTCCGGACGACGCACGCTGCACCATTAATAAATTCTCTATATTTTTTGTATAACAAAGTAAATATTGAACATGGGGACTATTTTTTTTTAGATATTTTACCTGGGACTATATGGTTAACTGTTGTCGTAGAAAATAAATCTTCCTTGTTTGAAACATGATCATTGCTGTCTGCAGTTGTGTTAAGCATTCTTTAAAAGTGAGCTTCAGAAAGATCCTGAGATGTGGCTCACTATGTGTTCCACTGAAAGTTTTTTCATGAGGCATGCCTCTTTTTACATACCACAACCCGTTTTACATTTGACACCCCTTCACGTACTACACACGAATTTAACGCACCCACTGATAACATGTTGATAAGCTGCTTGAATGTTGTTGGGAATAGATTTGGTGATACCCAGATGTCCTGAATGCTGGGGAAATACTGGGTGATGCCACATCCTCATAGCAATCAGCTTTCCTTTGTTACTAAGTGTATGCTGTGATACAGGGTGAAATACCCCACACTGCTGCAAACAAGATACTTTGAGCTTGTACATAAACCTATGACGCAGGGAGTAGCACAGAAAGGTTGTGTGCAGAAAGACGGTTCATACAGCCACAGCTCTGAGAATATGCAGTGGTCCATCAGATTATAATGGCCTCGGGATACAATATTTTCAGGATACAGTGGTCTTTCCTGAGTATGGTTTCAGGAAACAATTTCCCAGGCACTGATCCAGACAATTATCATGAATATTTTACTTGAATAAAATATGTATTGGTAAAGTGCATGCAGTGATTGGTGGTCTAGTAGTGCCTACATGTTCTGACTTTGACTGGGCCATTGTAACACATAAATATGTTTAGATTTAAACCATTTCATTGTAGCTTTGGCTGTTTGTTTAGGGTCGGTGTCCTGCTGGAAGGACACCCCAGTCTCAAGTCTTTTGCAGCCTCTAACAGGTTTTCCTCCAGGATTGCCCTGTATTTAGCTCCATCCATCTCTCCATCACGCTGAACAGCTTCCCAGTAGTTGCTGATTCAAAGCCTCTAAACAGCATGATGCTACCACCACCATGTTTCACGGTGAAGGTGATGTGCTCAGGGTGATGTGTAGTGATGGCTTTCCTCCACAAATAGAATTTTGCATTTAGGCCAAAAAGTTCAATTTTGGTCTCATCTGACCAGAGCACCTTCTTCCACATGCTTGCTGGGTCTCCTACATATGGCTTGCTTTCAAAAAGGTCTTCTTACCACTCTTCCATAAAGCCCAGATTTATGGAGCACACAATTAATAAAAGATTCTTTCACTTGAGCTGTGGATCTCTATAGCTCCTCCAGAGTGACTATGGGTCCCATGGCTGCTTCAGGGAGATGATGGATGGAAACAGTGCTGGAACGGAGTAGAAAGGGGAGCTGATTATTTATTTATTTTTTTTTAATTGTAATAGTACACTAGTACCCTAAATATAGTTAAACTGGTTTTACGAGGAGGTAAAATCCCATGCACAAGACGCGAGCCATGAGCCGACCATGCATGAAAATGAGGAGGGCAGTGCTTGCAGCCGTCCTTTCCATTCACTTCTTTAGAAGTTTCTGAATATAGTCAAGTCAGTGTGCTCGGCTACATTCAGGAGCTCCCATAGAAGTGAATGGAGAGGAAGTCTGCAGACGCCACCCTCCTTATTCACATGCATGGTCAGCCTGCAGCTAGCTGTGAGTGACCAGTGCAGGCCTTTTTTACCTCGTGGTACAACCACTTTAATAAAAATAACCTAGACTACTCCTTTAAGCATGTACTACTGTTTCAAATAAAAATATTTCAATCAAATCCATTGATCATTATAATTGCCTATTGAGCTTAACTTTGCAGCCCCAAACTGCATTCGACTATTGATAAATGACTTATAAAATGCACTATTGAGCTTTTAGCGTGTACTGAATGTTACAGTGCCAATTTCCTAACAAAATCAAAGACATGGGCTTGGAGTAACACTACTAGATCATGTCTTCATGCACATAGAATAGCTCCCTATTATGGATGCACGCCATTTTATTCTCCCCTAAACTTATCTCCACAATTCACCATGCACCATTTTTTTATCTGAGGAAACTGAGCCAAACTTACAAAAATGTAAAGCTTGAATAAAACTTTAGAAATCAATGGCTGACTGAAACAAAGAAAAGCTAAATATAGATGTGACTACACCTAAAAAATGCATTTTTGCAACCTGCATTTTTGGCATCATTGTCTAAATTCTACCTTATTTTCCCAAACTATCACATATTACTACTAAAAATAATCCTTTGTTGTTCAAAGTTAAGGCACAAAGAGAGGTATTTTCACTTCATGCAAAAAAATATAAGATATAAATATATAAGCTATAAAAGATGATCAATTACAGTTATTCCCAAGAAATAACCTGCTTAATTAGCTACCACACATCTTTTCGCTTAAAAGTAATTAAAAAATATATGTTTGAAAGCTTAATTCTTCATCATGGCACAGACATTTTCTACAACAAACTAATGTTTTTTGTCCATTTCCTTGTGTGCTATATAACTAATTGAGTTTACAATAGCAATGCTCATTTCTGGATATTCTGGTTTTGTAACCTAATACTTATTGATATTTTAAACTATTCACTGTATCAGATTTTCCTGAAATGTAGCAATGTAAGACATTTTGTAATTATAGAATAAAGAGAATTCATTGTAAATCAGTAAATAGGCAGCCTGCATCCATTTTACAAGGTAATGTAATTTAATCATGAAAGTTATAATCAAGCCATTAAAAGAGTTCTGTAAGAACAAAAATGCACCTTTTACAAAATATGATATTTAATTTTTATGAGAATCAAACCAAATTGAATTCCTATCATTCTAATATAATCTATGAACGATATACTTTCTTTATATCAAGTAAAGAAAAAATTGGGTTTGAAATTGTTCTTATTATTATTTTATGAGTAAAACAACCTTTCTATGTAAAGATTTTCTTTAAATTGTGGGGCAGATTTAGTTACAACGCTATTTTACATGCCAGTCTAAGACATAAGGCCACTGGCACATGAGGTGAATTATTTATTAAGTGGCGTATGCCTCTTAAGACATTTGTCACATCTGTGGCTACCTTTGCACCACAAATGGAAGTCTGTGCTAGCTATTTGCTGATGTAGATTACCATTAGAATTTACACCATTTTCTGGCATGAATTATAGTAAATTACAGCAGAAAAGCAAAGTAGAATTAGAGTAGAAAACTATTGCACTCAACTTGTTAATATCTTACATAAGCTCTAGATTACTCTATAAACGTATTGCAGAATACTGTACAAAAGGTCGCGGCCACCAGTGGCCAAGTACCTAGCACGGATTAACAATAAAAACTGTTTTAATACATAAAAAATGTAAACATTAGAAAAGTTCAAAACAACCTCTTTTGCCATTTTCCAAAAAAAGTGAAAAAGTAAAATATAATTGTTTTTGCAGTGTCCATAAAAGTCTGATCTATTAAAACAAAAGATATCCAGCACCAAAAAATTGCATTTTTGTGTCATTTTGGACTCTCAAAAATTAGTATGAGAAGGGATCAAAAAGTTGCATTAATCCCAAAAGTGTACCACTCAAAATTACACCTCAGCCTGCAAAAAATTAATTCATGTTGAAAAAAATAAAAAAAATTATTGGTCTCTAAAAAATGGTGCTGCAAACCAAATTTAGAAAATAAAAAAAAAGTTTTCCTTTTTTTTCAAAGTAGTAAAATATAACAAAAACTGTAAAGATTTCATATTATTGGAATGGTACCATCCTGCAGAGTAAAGGTAACATGTCCCTTAAAGACCATTGGGATTTCCATTAACCCCTTCCTGACATAGAATTTACCTATAATCCTTTAATTAAAGGGAACCTGTCATATAGGTTATGCCACCCTTGCTGAGGACAGCACTAGCTAGTGACAGACATGCTGTTTCAAGTACTGTGTTTCTTATTTTGTAAAATGTAGCCGTTTCAGAGCATTTAGGGCAACATGTATGATTTTTGGTGCTTAGACGCCAATTTTTCTGCGCATAACAGTAGTGTAGAATGCGCCTGAATTTATGAACCCCGTCTACTGAAGATCATAAATCAGGCACATTCTAGCGCAGAAACGACAATTCTGGCTTTGAAAGTGCTCTACCCGTTCCAGCAGCAATGCACCTAGATTTGCTGTTTTCCGTGTCATAAATGTGTAGTTTTGCACAGTTGTAACTAGAGATGGGCGAAGTTCTCAAAAATTCGATTCGGTGACTTCGCCGGATTTCCCGTCAAAATTCGTTTCGGTCCGAATTACTTTGGGACGAATCGTGTTAAAAAACAGCTATTTCCAGGCTGCACAGAGCCTGCAGGGTGCCGTAGAACGTTGTGCCATGCTTAAATATGCAGAGGGAGCTTGGTTTGGTCTTCATACAAAGTTGTGTTTTAGTATGACACGCATATGACTGCCGCCGCTCTTAGAATCGCTTCACTATAAAATTCCCTGGGCACTTAAGAGGGCAAAACTGACCAAAAAACTCAAGTGGGAATGTCGCCTGATAAAGTCATGGCAGCGAAAGCTGGAAAAAAACAAGCTGAGGGCTCAGTTGACAGCATCAGTGACAGAGTGTGGAAGTGACGGCAGCAGCCACAGCAGCATGAGGTCAGACAGTGGTACAATAACATTCTGGAGGTGGCAAAAAGAGGAATAGGCTACAGAGTGGCACAATGACAGAGAGTGGAGGTGACGGCAGCAGCAGCAGCATGAGGTCAGAGAGTGGCACAATGACACAGTGTGGAGGTCACGGCAGCAGCCACAGCAGCAGCATGAGGTCAGGCAGTGGCACAATGACATTCTGGAGGTGGCAAAAACAGGAGTAGGCCAGAGAGTGGCACAATGACAGAGTGTGGAGGGCACGGCAGCAGCCACAGCAGCAGCAGCATGAGGTCATAGAGTGGCACAATGACACATGAGTGTGGAGGTGGGTGGCAATACCAGTCCCTGCCCACCATATGCTGATTCTAAGTCCACCAGAAGAGCAGTCCAACCAGGAATATTCCATGGGAAAAAAGAGTGGGTACCAGTACCTACAACCCTTGCCTCTAGGACTGAAATTAAATAGAAAAACATCCAATGACTGCTGTATTCCAAACTCCAAAACACAAAATAAGGTGCAACATTTTGGTACTTGCTTGAAAATGGTCCTGTGACAATACCGAAACATTGCACCTTAGTTTGTCTAGTCTGACTATTGAATGTTTCATTTTTTATCTTTTTAAAAAAAATGTTAGGAGGGCTCCAGTCACTGGATATTTTTCTTTTACTGTGGATAGGTAGAAACCTACTAAGTAGTTAATGGGCAGGGCTAATCTCAAGTGGGTGGGGCTAACAACTGCACTGATCAGAATGGGCTGCAAATACTAGGGGAGACATGTATGAGTGGGTTTTTCACCCTATTCTGCTCCAAAGTGAGCAGTCTACGATGTCTAATGTGCCAAACGAATCTGTTAATATATTATGTTGCTCAGCACATTCAAAAAATGAAAAAGATTTTGAGATGCAGGGTATATAGGATATTTCAATCCACTTAAAGTCCAGTGGAAGTAAACACTCGCATCAAACTTGATTTTAAAAAATTCTGTAATCTTTATTTATATACAATCACGGTGATGACACACTAATAATGAAAAGCGACCAGATGTATGAACATTTTCAATCACAAAATTGACCTTTCTCAAAAAAGTCGCTCTGTGAATAAAAATAGACATAATAAATAACCTAATATAAATACAGGACAACACCAAGTAATATCTACAACTTACCTTATATATGCAATAAAAATAATCACAAAATTATAATATTTACAAAAAATCACATAGAAATCAGGAAAAATATCACATAGAAATCAGAAAAAATAATAAGAAGAAGAAATGCATGTCAAGTTGGACATAGTATAATAATTACCTAATATGAAAATAGCTGTTTTCATGTCATATTGAAGGACTGTAATGTGTGCCACCTGTCAATAAAAATGCGTACTCAATAAACCAACAGGAGATTACCCTCTATAAGAAAATCCCAACCTTCTAAGATACTTTACCTGTCGGCAAACAGAAATGGGTTTAAAGACCGGCCGTAGCTCGGGGATGTGTGAAGATGTCAGCCGCATCTTCCCGAGCAAACCGGCGTCTATATATATGTACTGCGCATGCGTCCGGCACGCATCACGGAAGATCGCAATACTGAAACAGCGCAACAAATTTCATTGTATATATACAAACAAACATGGCACAGTATAAGGTTGGTATTAATGATGTTAGTAATTAAACAACTTATGACATGCAAATCCTGTACAAAACAACAATCCAATCAATACATATGGAAAATACAATAAATATATCATCGTTAGTCAAGATTAAGTAAGACAACAAGGAAACAATAATCTCACCCCACTTCATTCTTTACTGGGTCTATAGGAAATAAAAGAATATATAGTCAAGATATTATATGAAAAATTTTTCAACGAAATAAGAAATCACATTCGCTGTTCAAACCTCCAGGTGATAAGGTGTTCAAATGGTGAATCCAGTTTTTTTATGTGGTCCCCACCTCTGCGGGGACGTTTCACTTGTTCCAAAATCTGGAAACGAAGTTGGGATACATTGTGATGGGCTTGAGCAAAATGGGCAGGGACAGGTAGCCATATTTTTGACAACATATGGTAGACTTGTGGCTCGCTACTCTGTCTTTTATACATTGTAGGGTTTCACCTACATAGACGAGTCCACACAGACATTTTAATAAATACACTACCGCCGATAAATCACATGGAAGAAACCCCTCACAGGGATCAGTTTCCCTGAGTGCGGTTTAGACGAATGTGCTCCAACTTGCCCTTTGATTGCGCCTTTCCGGTTTCATGCTGGATACATGCGTAGTACATATATATAGACGCCAGATTGCTCGGGAAGATGCGGCTGACATCTTCACACATCTCCGAGCTCCGGCCGGTCTTTAAACCCATTTCTGTTTGCCAACAGGTACAGTATCTTAGAAGGTCGGGATTTTCTTATAGAGGGTAATCTCCTGTTGGTCTATTGAGTACGCATTGACAGGTGGCACACATTACAGTACTTCAATATGACTACTTAAATGCTCCTAACATGAGAGGGCGTTCTGGGGGCGTGGCAAACCACATTCGTAATATAAGATACGTATATGAATGTGGTTCAGCAAAACTAGATGCATTACTGCTCAGACAGGCAGACTTTTTGTATTGTGGTCTGCCTGAGCCTGAGGAGTCGAAGTGGAGCTAGATTTGCTTTTAAGGCAAAAAATATCCATTATTTTTCAACACCAGTACAATAATAAAAAAAGTAATTTATGCTGATCATCAAACTATAGAAAATTAAATTATTTAAATTTAATAAAAACGTATTGTAAAGTGGCAGCTGGGAAGGTCCTTAATGGGGTGTACATCCCAGTGAGATTTCTGGCTTACACCAGGAAAAGAGAGTAGGTAACATGTCACCAAGGTTACCTGGCCCTTGGTGAAATAGAAGCCATTTAGTTTGTGTTGCGTTAACCTCAATAAGGGATTAACATACGTTTTCTAAGTAATATGGTTGCTTCAGCCAAAACCCGGGATGACTTCTATTGGGAGTAGGCAAAGTGTTGGGTGGGTGTCTACTCCCCTTGTTCCACCTGACCAGGATTTGGGCTAGCCGTTATAAGTCAGCTAGTCAGCTGACCGGGGGTGGCATCATAGAGGTCAAGGAGTTTGGCCTGAGAGGTGGGACTGACTGGAAGTATCCAGGACCTCACCTAGACCGTTTGCTGGACAAGTGTAGTGAGGGAACTGCACTGTCTAGTCAGCGCTCAGCCGAGCAGATGTTTTGTTTTGTTTGTTATTCTGTTTGCATCTGGCATACGTTTTCTGTATACCCTGTTTGTGCCAATAAAACACGGGAGACCGTGCTGGAACAGATCAAACCTGTCTGTGTCTCTGTCAAACACTGGACTGCGATCCCCAGAGCCGCATCAAAAACGTGAGTGGAAGCTTACACAGGGTGGAGGATAAAAACGGGCACTTTAAAAAGAAGACAGAGGGGAGCGTGGTGAACCATGTCCGGGGTTAAACCTGCCACTACACTGCAGGTCGAAAGCGCAAAAATGGACGAGCTGATTAAACAGTTAATCCGTCAAACTCCCACCTCCAACAAGTGGTTATTTGCACAACAGGAAGCCGGGTGCACAACAAAAACAGGTGAAATGAGGAAGCAGTAAAGGCCCAGCATGAAACCAATCGTCTGCTGCTGCAGGTTGCCCCAGGCCACAGCCACAGAACAGCGCATAATGAACCAAACTCGCAAGCCCTTAACCGAGAGACCAGAGGCATCTCAGGGGTTGCAGTTCGGCACCCCGTCAGCATGTGCAACGGGCGTGACAAAAATGACTGCTGAGGATGACATTGAGGCCTACCTGGTTACATTTGAGAGGATCGCAGAGGGGGCACAGCTACCCCAGGATCAGTGGGCTGACGTACTGGCCCCCTTCCTGACGGGTCAACCCCAGAAGGCCTACTTTGACCTGCGAGTCCAAGACGCCAAGGTGTATACAAGGCTGAAGGAGGAAATACTGGCCCAGCTTGGCGTTACCTTGGCGGTTCGGGGCGCGGCGGAGTCTTCACCTGGGAGGTACGACAACAAAAAACCAGCGAGGCCCAGATGTACGACCTATACCCCCCTTACAGCAAGTGGCTACAACCAGAGGAGCTCACACCTGCGCAAATAGTGGAACGGGTTGTCTGCGACCGATTTGTCCGTGCCTTGCCAGTGAGGCTCCAGCGCTGCTTGGGGTACTCTGATCCAAAGAGTGTGGACGACTTGGTGTCCATAGTGGAGAGGTTTACTGCCACTGAGGACTTCCTCCAGGACCTGCATGGCCCCGGGAATCAAAGAAACCAGCATATGGTAAAAACTGTTCCTGCTATTAAGGGGGAAAAGGACTGCAGCTAAGGAAGGTGGCACGTTTTCTGAGCGTTCCTTTAAAAACAGATGCAAGTCCAAAGAAGGACTTAATACCAGGGCACGGGCCAGGTAGTCTGCTGGCACTGCCAGGAACTGGGACATGTGGCCCCCAAAGTGCCCGATGATTACAGAACACATGGAATGTGACTTTGGGGGGCGCAGGTCTTATTTTCCCAGGCCTGTATATGCCGCCCAAAAGGAAACTATGAGCGAGCGGCAAGTGTGTCCATCCGGTAGGTGGCCGTTCTGTGATGGCCTTAAGGGACTCTGGGAGTCTGGTGACTTTAGTCCGTGCCAGTTTAGTGACCCGGGTTTAAACTCCAGACCCGTTGCCTGGGGGTGGTCTGTATACATTGGGGGACACTAAAGACTATCCCACCGCCATAGTCACAGTAGAGACTCCCTGTTGGTCTGTTAATCATGAACTCGGTGTTGTAAAAGACTTAATGCACCATGTGATATTAGGCCGGGATTTTCCCTTGTTTTGGAACGTATGGGAGAATAAGCAGGCCATGGTGTGTAAACGTATGTCTAAAGTGTGCGAACCTCCAGGTCCTGTAACAGGGGTGTCAGAGGGTCCTGAGAGTTTCCCCTTAATGGTCCTGGCAGGAGATTTGGAGGAAAACCCCCCAGAAATTGAGTTTTCTACCTTGCAGGTTGCCAGGGGTAACTTTGGGACGGAACAGTCACGGGATCCCCTTCTAGCAAACGCTTGGAGGAGCGTTAAGGTTAAATGGGTTCCAGCAAGAACCAGACACAAATTTGGTGTACCCACATTTTGCAGTCACGAGAACTTGCTGTATGGGGTAAAGAGGACTCGCGACTGAGGTGGGTAGAACAACTTGTGGTAACTCAGTCACACGTGCGCATGGTCCTGGAGCTTGGGCATTCACATGTGCTTGGTGGGTATCTGGGCGTAGACAAAACCAAGGAGCGCATTGAGTGGAATTTCTACTGGCCTGGTTATATATAAGAGGGTAGAGGATTTTTTGGTCATTCCTGCCCAGGTGTCAGGTTAATGCCCCTCGGCCACATCTCCGTAACCCGCTAGTCCCGCTTCCCATAATTGAAGTACCATTTGAGCGCATTGCTATGGACCTGGTAGGGCCGCTTCCCAAGTCCGCCAGAGGCCACCAGCACAATTTTGGTAGTGCTAGGGCTACGCTACACGTTATCCGGAGGCCGTCCCACTTAGAAACACCTCATCTAAAGGGGATTGCAAGGGAACTATTCCCCCATGTTCACCCGGACAGGGGTCCCCCAAAGACATCCTCATGGACCAGGGTAAACCCCCTTTTTTGAGTAAAAAATTTTCAAAAGAGCTGTGTCGTCTCCTACAAATTACACAGCTGCGCACCTCCGTGTATCACCCCCAGACAGATGGCCTTGTAGAAAGGTTTAATCGAACTTTGAAGGGGATGCTCAGAAAAGTGATAGACAAGGATGGGAAGGACTGGGACCGGCTGTTGCCGTACCTGATGTTCTCCATTAGAGAAGTTCCGCAGGCAATCACAGGGTTTTCCCCGTTTGAGCTATTATACGGGAGGCATTGGTCTGTTGGATATAGCAAAAGAAACCTAGGAGCAGGAGCAAACACCTCACCGCAGCGTAATTGAGCATGTCATGGAAATGCAGGATAGAATTGCAGCCGTGATGCCAATTGTTAAAGAGCATATGCAGCAGGCTCAGGAAGCACAGGCCCGAGTGTATAATAGGTCTGCAAGGGTTAGGACCTTTCGGCCAGGTGACCGGGTGTTGGTGCTAGTCCCAACGGTGGAGAGTAAATTCTTGGCAAAGTGGCAAGGTCCCTATGAGGTCAGGGAAAGAGTCGGATACGTAAACTATAAGGTGTATCAGTCCGGGAAAAGAAAACCACTCCAGATCTACCACATTAATCTACTCAAACCCTGGAAGGATAGAGAGGCTCTTGGTGCGCTGTTAAATCTAGGGAAGTCCTGTAACGAGCTGCCAGAGGGCCGTATCTCAGACTCCTTTCGCGTACAAGTGCAAGAGGTGAAGGAGTTACTGGGGGGAAAAAATAGAGACTTGTTCTCAGACTTACAAGGTAGAACACAGATCAAAAGGCATGAAATATTGACGGAGAAAGGTCAAAAAGTAAGGTTGATGACCAATCGAGTGCACGAGGAACAGAGACAGGCCATCTCTGAGGAGGTGGGAAAAATTTTGTCACTGGGGGTCATTAGAAAAGTCACAGAGTGGTTTGGGCCCCGCCCCATATCCTCATTCCCAAACCAGACGGTAGCCTAAGGGTTCTGTAATGACTTTAGAAAGCTAAATGAGATATCCAAATTTGATGCATATCCGATGCCAAGAGTGGGGTGAGCTCATAGAAAGGTTAGGGCCGCCAGATACACACCACTCTGGACCTTTCTAAAGGGCTATTGGCAGGTGCCACTTACAAAAGCAGCCAGGGAGAAAAACGCTTTTTCTACACCCGACAGTCATTTTCAATATGTGGTGCTCCCCTTTGGCCTCCACGGTGCCCCGGCTACATTCCAGAGGTTGATGGATATTGTCCTACGGCCTCATAGAAAATATGCAGCCGCATATTTAGATGATGTAGTTATTTTCAGCTTAGATTGGAACTCCTACCTGGCTAGAGTTCAAGCTGTCCTGGGCTCATTCGGGAGGCAGGTCTCACCGCAAACCCCAAGAATTGCGCCATAGGCCTTGAGGAGGCTCGATATCTGGGCTACAACATTGGCCGGGGAGTCATTAAACCCCAGCTGGAAAAAATCGAGGCTATTAAAAATTGGCCTAAACCAGTGTCAAAAAGACAGGTTAAAGCTTTTCTAGGGTTGGCCGGGTATTATAGAAGGTTTGTTCCAAATTTCGCCTCTGTTGCCGCCCCCCTTACAGACCTCACTAAAGGGTCTAAATCCACTCAGGTGAAGTGGGACAAGGAAGCAGGGTGAAGCGTTTCAGAGGTTGAAAGAGGTGCTTTGCCAAGGACTGGTGTTAAGTGCCCCTGATTTCAAGGCAGAATTTGTGGTACAGGCAGATGCCTCTAACAAGGGACTGGGAGCTGTACTGTCCCAGGTGATTGATGGGGAAGAACACCCCGTGGTATACTTGAGCAGAAAATTAACGGCAGCAGAAAAGAACTACGACATCGTAGAAAGAGAGTGCTTAGCTTTAAAGTGGGCAATTGAATCTCTCAAGTACTACCTGAAGGGCAGAGAGTTTAGGGTGGTCACAGACCCTTCCCCACTAAAATGGATCACAGAATAAGGGGAAAATGCCAGAGTGAAGAGGTGGTTTTCTAGTCTACAGATTATAGGGTTTTTGTAGAGCATCGCCCCGGGTTCCCAGCAAAAGGCAATGCGGGTGCACTATCGTACCCTTGCCTGGAAGCACAAGGTGCCTCCCCACAGGTCGGAGCAGAGGGGGGGGGGGGAGATGTAAGATGGCAGCTGGGAAGATCCTTAATGGGGTGTACAGCCCAGCTAGATTTCCCGGCTTACACCAGGAAAAAGAGTAAGTAACATGCACCAAGGTTTTCCTGGCCTTGGTGAAATAGAAGCCATTTAGTTTGTGTTGTGTTAAATCTCAATAAGGGGTTTCATACGTTTTTTTTAAGTAGTATGGTTGCTTCAGCCAAAACCCAGGATGGCTTCTATTGGGAGTAGGCAAAGTGTTGGGTGGGTGTCTACTCCCCTTGTTCCACCTGACCAGGATTTGGGCTAGCCGTTATAAGTCAGCTAGTCAGCTGACCGGGTGTCTATCATAGAGGTCAAGGAGTTTGGCCTGAGAGGGGTGTCTGACTGGAAGTATCCAGGACCTCACCTACACCGTTTGCTGGACAAGTGTAGTGAGGGAACTGCACTGTCTAGTCAGCGCTCAGCCGAGCAGGTGTTTTGTTTTGTTTGTTATTCTGTTTGCATCTGGCATAAGTTTTCTGTATACCTTTTGTGCCAATAAAACACGGGAGGACCTGTGCTGGAACCAGATCAACCTGTCTGTGTCTCTGTCTACATTGGACTGCGATCCCCAGAGCTGCATCTAAACGTGAGTGGAAGCTCACAGTATATAAAATTCATATAAAACATATAAGATCCCAACAATATGAAAATATCTCCTATAAAATGTTCTTAAAATTAATAGAATCTAAAACTAATTTTACATTAAATAACCCACTGATGATGTAGTTCATATTTAGTATTTTTTAATTTTTACAACATTAAATTTGAAATCTATTTTTGCTGCTCTCACCCTTTATTCTACATACAGCAAGAGCCAGCACACCACAGGTCTGGCTGGGACCAGTGTTCCACCAAGCAAGATAAGTCCCATAGTTTTCTATTCACTGAGATGCTATTCTAATGACTTTTCTTTTATTTCCAGCCTATCTATAGCCTTTATACATGTTTGGCACATTACTTATGTGCCTAAGTTCTATAATGCGCCAAACACACAGGCGAGGAACAATGAACTTTAGACACAAAAACATACATTCAGACGCATTATACACTGAAAAATAGATGAGAAAATGCACTTCAGTGCATCTAGTTCCATATATGTCTCCCTAGATTTGAATAGTAAATGTTCTGAAACTACAACATCTTACAGAATAAGGGACACAGCAATGGAAAACAGCATGTCTGTCACTAGTGTGTGCTGTCCTCGGTAAGGGTGTCATGACCTATATGACAGGTTCCCTTTAACCCATTAAGGACTAAGTATTTTTATTTACCATGTTAATTTTTTTTTTGCTACTTTTCAAGAGCCCATAACTTTTTTTTTTTTTTTCCATCTACATAGGCATATGAGGGCTTTTATTTTGCAGGACAAGATGTACTTTTTAATGGGGTCATTAACCATACCACAGAATATACTTGAAACTGACAATAATATTCTGAGCGAGGTGAAATGTGAAAAACTATACTTGCGACCTTGTTTGCGGGGTATTTGTTTTTACGGCATTTACTTTGTATAAATGATGTGCTATTTGTATTTTTCTATTTATATTTTTCTATTTTCTATTCCTTAAATTTGTGACAAAGGGCCAATTTCTGCGACCAATAACTTTTTAGTACTTCCACCTATGGACCGGAGTGATAGAGTGAGTAATCCAGGTACATAGAACCGTAACAGCAACTGGACATAACTTTACATAATGTGTTAGTAAGGGGTTAAAGAGTCCTATAGCAAGCAGAGGAGTAGCTAAAGGCTCATGGACCTCCACCCCGCAAGATAATGTAAATGCGCCTTTGTTTTTTATGTTTAGTTTTTGTAGGAGTTTACACTGAACAATTTAATTCATGTTATATGTATTTTGTGAGTTAATACATACACAAGGGCCAAAAAATGCCACCACATCATCACCACATTTCATCACTACAGTGACCAATACCACCATACTGTTACTGATCAAACTAGTATACCAAGACCAATATTACCAACAATCGCAATATACATGGGAAACCGCGTTAATATTCACACGCCGCGGCCAGACCCGCACGTGTGAAGAACTCTCCTGTCAATTCTTGACAGGGAGTTCTCTGCACGGCGGCCGCATGGTGCTGCCACGGGTGGTGCGCGGCTGGGAAGTGGCTCGCGCCGCGGCTTGCCCCCTGCTATTAATTTGGATGAGGGCAAACCCTCGGCGCAAGCCGCGCCCCAAACCACGCCCCTCCCGTGCCGCGACCACGCCCACTGCCCGCCCCGCAAACCCGCGTCGGGAGACGCGAGTTTGCGGCGCGGCCCGACAAGGATTTGGCCGCGGCGAAACTCGTGGCCAAATCCGTCGTGTGAACGAGGCCTTACACTAAGACCAATACTATCACCATACAGTGACCATATAGTGGTAGATAGCAGTTGTACACAGGCGCTGTAACACATTTAAGTGATTAAAGTGCAGTTAGATTCAGTGACTAACAGGCTGTATCTTTTTTGACTGGAGTCATGCACTTTCTTTTTTCTCCTCCATCCCTCCCAGACCATCATGATGTCTTCTCTGATGGGTGCGTTCACTTTCCCTCTTCTTCTCTATCCACTCGAGCCAATCATGACATCTTTTCCTGACCACAACTTGTCCCTGTAGAATTTACCACACAAACCTCTTCACTTTTCAGCACTTCCCAACCATTTCCCACCATGTACCAGTTCCCCATCCAAATGGTAATAATGCCCCTTTTGGTGCCCCACACAGTAATTGTACGCCAAACAGTGAAAGTGCCCTCAGAAGGGTAGCAATATAGGCTCGCTCAGTAAGTGGGTTGAGCTATTAATCTCTAAAGTATGTAATGAAGTATATAGTTCCCTATTAGTTAACCCCTCATTAGATACATAGGCCCCCTCAGTAGATAGATATAAAGGTCCTTTAGTAGTGAGATATATAGACCTCCATTAGTAAGCTATATAGGTCCTCTCAGTAGTTAGGTTTATAGGGTCCCCTCAGTAGGTAGGTAAGTATATAGGGTACCCACGATAGGTAGGTATATATTGACCTTTTAGTATTTAGGTATATAAGTACATCGCCCCCCCCCCAGTAAATGGATATACAGTGTATATGGTCCCCTGTAGATAGGTTGCTATAAAGGATCCGCCCAGTAGGTAGGTACATAGGGTCCCCCAGTTGATTACATACCAATCAAGATATAGATATATGGTCCCCTGGAGATAGGTATATAAGCCCAATTGCAAACAATGCAACCCCTGTAGCTACATCACTGGTAGCAAGTACTACATTTTTCAGGGAGATGTTACACATAATCTTTGTAATTGAATCTGTAACAAACGGCATTTGAGGTTAGATATATCCGTGACTTGTTTTGGCGCCCACTGATTCTGATTTTGATTCCTTCATACTCTATCCACTGAATATGCCCAGTTCTGGTCCCAAAGCTCAGTATCTCAGTCCCACTACCCGAAACCCGCGGCCAAATCCGTCGTGTGAATGAGGCCTTACACTAAAACCAATACTACCACCATACAGTGACCATATAGTGGTAGATAGCAATTGTACACAGGCGCTGTAACACATTTAAGTGATTAAAGTGCAGTTAGATCCAGTGACTAACAGGCTGTATCTTCTTTGACTGGAGTCATGCACTTTCTTTTTTCTCCTCCATCCCTTCCAGACCATCATGATGTCTTCTCTGATGGGTGCGTTCACTTTCCCTCTTCTTCTCTATCCACTCGAGCCAATCATGACATCTTTTCCTGACCACAACTTGTCCCTGCAGAATTTACCACACAAACCTCTTCACTTTTCAGCACTTCCCAACCATTTCCCACCATGTACCAGTTCCCCATCCAAATGGTAATAATGCCCCTTTTGGTGCCCCACACAGTAATTGTACGCCAAACAGTGAAAGTGCCCTCAGAAGGGTAGCAATATAGGCTCGCTCAGTAAGTAGGTTGAGCTATTAATCTCTAAAGTATGTAATGAAGTATATAGTGGGTAGGTAAGTATACAGTTTCACCAAGTAGATATAGATATATGGTCCCCTGGAGATAGGTATATAAGTGCAATTGCAAACACTGCAACCCCTGTAGCTACATCACTGGTAGCAAGCACTACATTTTTCAGTTAGATGTAAAACATAACCTTTGAATTTGAATCTGTAACAAAATGCTTTTGTGTTTAGATATATACGTTACTTGTTTTGGCGCCCACTGATTCTGATTTTGATTCCTTCATACTCTATCCACTGAATATGCCTAGTTCTGTTCCCAAAGCTCAGTATCTCAGTCCCACTGCCCAAATGCACCAGCACACAGGTGGTCAAATAATTTCTGCTTTTGTGCAAGTCAGCCTTTAGGAATTAGAAGAGGCTTTTTAGCTGTGGACATATTAGGTGGACAGTATGAGAAAGGTAGTAAAAAATCAACAGCAACATCTAGATACAGAACTATTGTTTTAAAACACGTTCACTTGAAAAATATTGTTGTGTGATCTAACAGAAAACTGTAATATTTAATTGGGAGACCACCTTTTTAAAGCACCAAAAGAGACCATTTAGCTCGCAAATGTCTCCAGTTGGTAATGGTGCAAATTTTCTTTTACCTCTCATTGAATGTTTTCATTTTGCTATAACTTTTCCCACAAAACACAATACCATAACTCTTTCATTAGATTTTCATCTCAAGAAGTTACATATCCTGAAGTACAGACAAGATATCCATGCGCACATCAATTACCAATGCTGAAAACATTACTGTCATCCACATGTCATGAATTTCTAATACATTTTGGCCTTTATGAATGTAACTTGTCACCTTAATGAAGAATGCAAGACTTAGACATGGATAATTAATTTCTGTGCATCTACAGTGAAAGTAACAACAGACCTGTGCGCCAAAAGAGGACACTACGTCAGTTCTAGGTGACAAGCACATACTCTTATCTGGAACTGTAACATACACAGCTGCTACATTATTCACTAGAGATATTGCCAGGAAAATATATACAGTGATCTGCAATTCTCTTAGCATCACTTCTACAGTTTTGAAGTGAAACATTCCATAACTTGTTTCTCTACAATATTTACTTTGGACAAACTGACAATCCTGTTACTTTAAGGTGAATATCCAATCTTGATTATCTTTTTTTTTTCTTTCTAACCAAAATAGGTCATTGTGTAACTTTTCCGTTATGGACATTTATCACTTATTACTTTTTATGTTGCTCTATTTCCCTGTCACTGGAGCTGATATATTAGCCCCTGGTACAGGGAAAATATAGAACCCTGAATTCCCTACAGGTCTGTTATATTGAACTTTGTTATTGATACTCATTAAAAATTATTTATGAGTTCTGCTTTGCAAAACTAGGCAGAGAACCCTTTACTCCCCTCTTCCTGCAAACCATGTGATGTCCATTGATCACAGGGCTAAATGATTTTTGCCATACCAAAGGGATGATTTTTGAAGCCAGGATAACTCCGAAAAATGAGGGGGTATCCCTTTAGCAGAAAGACGGGCGCCTCCAGTGACTCACAGTTACAGTAAACGAAAACGACGGGAAATGTAATCATTCAGTACAGAGCTGCGGGAGGGAGGGTTTTTATACACATACAGTAAATAGTTCACAGTGACTCATCCTGCTAGAGTCTAGCTGTTTTCTTTACTGTGCATTTCTTTCCCTTTTCTGATGGGAGGAAATGGCGAAGACTTGAAATTGTTTGATTGCGAATGTACATTGGGCCTCTGAATAATCCACACATCAAAAAAAGTCTCCACTGCTCTTTATAAATAGCGGTGCCAAATAAAGCCATGAGAAGCTGCCCTGACATCACTGTCAAGATGATGACCATCCCCTACTGGCACCACAGCTTTCCCAGGGGAAAAACTGATTCTGTGTACGATGTGACTTTCACCCCCTTTTCTTGATGCTACCAGCCAAATTATAATTTTTGTACAGTTTTACAACATTATAAATGAGGAAAGAATGTTTTTTTTTTACTGGTTCAAACTGATTGGTGACTGTTTACACACAGCCGCTGCGGGCAACCGGGGAATGAAGTGGACAAGATGCAGAGGCATGAGGTATACATATCTGAAAATTTAAAGTACATGAGAGGATTAGAACAGGTGCAAAAAAAAACCTAGATTGTAACTTCAATGGATTCTGGGACTTGTAGGAAATAGTTGCAAGAAAACTACTGATCCTCCCATGGGCCAGAAGTTTCACTGATCTTATGATAGATGAATAAGGAGGCAAAAGCAAAGAAAGGAAACACATGAACATACTGGAATATCTTTACTTTGCAATATAAATACTGTTTATAGTGTTATGAAATCATTCAACTCCCTGACAATCCCTTTAAGATCCAGCAATTCCTGCAGAAAGCAAGCTTTGGTGATCACATGAGCACTGGGACCATGAAGCAGGAAGCCTGAAGACTTCTTGCTAATCTGTATATACAAGGTGAAAAAATAGTCCACCTTTGTGAAACGCTTTTAAACCACAAGCTTATGCAACCAAATCAGGGGCCCCCACCCCATCAAAACATACTCAAAAAATTTATTTATGCCGCGCAAACTAAGCATTTGTTTTGGGGCAAAAAAAAACCTTTTAATGCTCCCCAAACTTATAATAACAGTTCATATAATGGTAGCATTATAAATTTTTTACTTAAGTAACTATTATAACACAATTTGCGGTTTTCAGCTTCCATGAATCCCAACTCAAATTCTTAGCGGCAAACAGATGTCCTACCTGCAGGTAACATCAGACTCCCAACAGGGGTTTGGGGACAACAGAACCAAATTGCTCCCCAGCCTTCAGAGTAGAAAAGGGAAAACCCCCCCGGGAAAAAAACGTTTTTTGGGGGGTCCGCCCACTTTGTGCTTTGTGTTTATGCTGTGGCATAAACTGAATTTTCAGTATATACAAGGATCAGAAAGTAGGAACAGTGGCAAACTATCCCTTCTCACTGGAGAGCTTGGCTTGTGAGGACAGTGAGCTCTACCCTCCTGCATCTGCATAAAATTAGAAAGGGCAATTGATTTTAACGAATGGAATTCGTTTAGAATTTCAGGGAAAAATTCGGTTTTGGGAAAAATCGAACTTGGGGACTTCGGTGAACGAAGTTTGGGGTTTTTATTGATAAAATGGCTGCAACACATGGGGCTACATGGGCAAAGCACTGGAGGGGGAAGGGCATGCCGCAGACATTGCAGAAAGAAGCCAAACAGAGACCGCGGGGTTCGTGACGTCACCGCACATAAAGTCGGGCCGGGGCGCCGGAGCCCCACTCCCCTCACTGTGCCATCAGGGAAGGTGCTGCCGGGCTGTAGCTCTTACTGAAAAATTGAATTTTTTATATACGATTTCTTGGGGTGTCTCACTTTTCCAGAGATTTCTCTTGATTTTTCTATTTCTTATTTTTTTTGGGGTATTGGATCTGAAATCCAGTGGCCAAGCGCTGCATATACATCAATATCCAAGTTGGGGTCTAACCAGTTCCCTTTTTAATTTATTTAAAAAAAACGCGTTTTTTTCAATACAAAAAAAACCACTTCATTTTTGGCTGCCAATTCTATTGCCATTTTCATCCAGGGTTTTAATTTTAAACGGGTTTTTTCTGGTGGGCTGACCCCAAAAACCGCTTTTTCAACGCCAAAAAAATAATTTTTTCCCGTAGCCTTTAATTCCCCCGGAAAAGCAAAGGGGGGGGGAATTTTTTAAAAATTTTTTTGGGGGGTAAAAAAAATTTAAACGCTACAAAGCTCATTTTGTGGGGCTCATTCTTTGGGGCAAATTTACATCCAGGGGGTTTAAATTAAGCGTTTTTTTCTGGTGTGCTGACCCCCAAAAAACCGTCTTTTTCAATGCCAAAATATATAATTTTTTTTCCCGAGCCAATTTACAAGCAAAGGTTAATTTTCAACTTATCTCTTGTTGTTGGCGTAGAAAACCCAAAGTAACACGCTACAAAGCTACTATTTTGTGGGGGTCAATTCTTTGGCGCAATTTTTCATCCAGGGGTTAA
>JAODAL010015070.1:0-85188 GCA_025379985.1 Phyllomedusa bahiana
GGCCAAAGGGAGTAGTATTTTCCCCCTTTGAGGGATTTTCTCAAATGAAATAGTTTACAGTCGGCGCTTCAGCCTCACACAGCTTGGTCAGGCTGTGGGTGGTTCTATTGCAGGGATGAGCATATGTAGCTTCTCTATTACTAGCTGAGCCGTTATAGTGACATAAGTGCAGGAGATTTAATCTGTGTAACCAAAGTTACAGAGCTTCAAAGCGTGAAAATCATTCCTTATCAAAGGTAATTAATATAATCTTGTTAGAGATAAGGCCTTTGCTGTGTTTACCATGGTGATGTCACTCCCAGTCTCTGTCTAGACAGTAAGGGTTTGTTCACACGGCATCTTGCGTCCGTGTGAACACCCGCTTTTCTGATACGTCTCTGGGTCCATCTGAACGGACCAAAGCTTTATCACTGCCGGCAATGACCGACACGCAGCGGCGTTCACATGAGTGATCGCCACTGCGTGTTTGTATCGTGCCTGTCGGGTCCGTCTTTCGGATGCGATCCTAGAATTGCATGTCATTAGAACATACCCTAACCAGAGAAACCTGTGTGCACTCAGAGCAGATAAAATCTCTCATTTCCTGACCAAGGTAATATCTAAAGACCATTGTATTTAGAAAAAGTTTTCAATAACTTGTCCCTACATGTCAAAAGCTAATCTTTGTAGTGAGAAAACCCCTTTATTTTGGGAGTTGGAGGGCCAGGTAAAAAACTTGAAAGTCTTGGTAATGCTCTTCCAACTAATGTTGGCCATTTCTAGCCATGTGACTTGTCTCATCGTCTTGATGGTAGATCCCATCCTCCCCAGAGAAGACAATCGGCATGTATAGGTGTGTGTGATATACAAGGATGGATTCGTACTCAGTCGGTTCGGAGTGCCTTCCACGTGGATGAGTAGGCCCAGAGAATGCTATTAAAACATTCCCCAGATCCTAATGCTGCCACCACCAGCTCGTTGTTTTTTCAGCAGTGGTTGCAGGGTGTTTGTTCTTTCTCACCTGACTCGCCTGCATTCTTCTGATGAATGAAGCCAGGACATACATTATCGGAGAAGCTAACACTTTGCCAATCAGTGTAGGTCCAAGTCCAATACTGCTCGGATAATTGAAGCCTTTTCTGCTGCTGCAACTTCATTAGCCGAGGTGCAGTGACTGCTCCGGAGCCCTATACACCTGCGGTTTCATGGAACTGTTGTTTTAGACACACATCTGAAAGCCCCCCTGGTTCATGACTTTTTGGCTATGGGATGAAACTTCACTCCACCTAATACAACTGAGACTACCAGAACTTAAACTCTAAAATGAATGCACAAACACGGTATTCTTTGGTGTAAAATAGTCACAGCTTTATTAAAATCACAGGAGTACAACAATAACAGGAGGAGTGAGGTGAAGTACTCGGCCATTATATAAGATTCCCAGCTGTCGGATATACAGCACCCGGCCAGACAGCAATAAAGGGACGGCGCGCTCTGGCTGCCATTCTAGCAGAGCCAGTACACCTTAGGCGATGTTCACACGGCTTAAAATGGGACGTATTTCAGTCCGTAATTACGCGCCATACTGCGCGAATTACGGCTGAAATCCGTCCCAGTCATTACGGTAATCCACAGTTCTCCTAGAGAACTATGAATTACGTCTCCTCTCCCTGCTCGGCAAATCCGCCGCGGGGGAGATAAATGACATGTCATTTACTAGCAGCGTATACGCGCCGCTAGTAATGATAGTCTATGGGCCGGCGAGGTGCCGGTCCCCCGCTCCCTTCCACACGCCGTAATTGCACCCCTCAAATAAGCCATGTGAACATAGCCTTAGAGGCACCAATGACCCTACTGAGGATTCTCACTTCTGCTTAACCACCGTGCCCGTATGACATTACCATTACACCATTTTTTAAGGCTGGCCACTTTCAAAGCTCAGTCGCTTCACATCATGATGTTTAACATCCTCTGTTAGTTAAAATTAGTCCACCGTAAATTGGCCTGCAACTATCACCTGACTACTAAACTGCAACATAAAAGCTGTGACAGTTTGTCTTTTAATCATATGACACTTTTCATTATTAATTTATTTTTTTTGGGGGGGATTTAAACAGTCCTTATCATGCTGGTCACATTTTGGCATCATGAGACCAAGACAACACCTTGCAATTGATCAACAGTACCTCGCCATTGTGAGACTTCAAGCAGGATTGTCTCAGACGGAAGTGGCCACTGAGCTTAGAGTGTCACAGAGTGTCATCAGCAGGTTGTATCAGAGATAGAGAGAGACTGGAAGAGTAACGGAAAGGCAACGAATTGGACATCCTTTGGCTACATCACACACTGATGACCACTTCATTGTAAACAATGCCCTTCAGAACCAGATGATGAATGTCACACAACTCCAGGCACATTTAAGGGAGGTGAGAGGCAACCAAGTGTCAGATCAGACCATCTGTAACCGTTTACATCAGTGTGGTCTGCGTGCAAGTTGACCCGGCAAGGGTATCTGACCTGGCTGATGCATAGTGCTCTCCTTGACGTCTCCAGCATAGCTGGCGGCCATCATTCTCAGACCGAGTGTACTGTCCTCGCTGAACAGCCCTGTGGACCATTGGTCTCTCGTCCAGCATAGATGCTCCTTGGCCCATGCAAGACAATGATGCCTTTGGCTGGTGGTGTGGTCAGGTCATCTAGCACGCAGACCATGCTAATCTAAATGGTTACAAATGGTCTGACGTGACACTTGATTGCCTTTCATCTCCCTTAAAAGTGTCTGGAGTTATGTTTCATTCATCATCCGGTTCCACAGGGCATTGTTTACAATGAAGCAGTCATCAGTGTGTGATGGAGCCAAAGGATGTCCACTTTTTTGCCTTTCTGTGACTCTTCCAGTCTCTCTATGCAACCTGCTGATGACACTCGAAGCTCAATGGCCACTTCCATTTGAGAGCCTCCTGCTTGAAGCCTCGTAAGGGCGAGGTACTGTTGATCAATTGTAAGGTGTTGTTGATGTCAAAATGTGAACAACATTATGAGGCGAACTGTTTAAATCCCAATTCGAATTGTTTCCCTAAATGTATTTGGGTGATTCAGGGATCAAACACCTATTGTGAATTTTGCCATTAAGCTCCTTGTTAGAGATCAACAAACAGTGCAAAAAGTACAGAAACATTAAACAATTGGACATATGCATTCTAAGGTTAAAGGGGTTTTCTCAGTGCAGACAAGAGCTGTTTCTCTGTCTCTTACAGCTTCAAATCCAGGGACGGGTTTCTCCTCCCAGTAGGCTTGTCTTCCCTCACTGAAGACTGGTGACATGATTACACCCCTCCCTTTTCCCTCCTTAGTCATCATCCTCATTTTGTATGAGCAGTGGAAGGTAGAAGATGTCCGCTCTACAGACTTCCTGCAATGGTCCGTTCTCAGGCCTGCAGAGCTGTCACCTCCCTCCACAAGCTCCTTGTAACTAGAACACCTGCATTGGTGTAAACAGTTAAACCTACAGCCTGAACTGATGAAACAAATATGAGAAATGCAAACTGCTCCCCCCCTCTGTTATCAGGCAGGAGGTACAGGGGGAGCAGAATGTATAAGTGTCACGGCACAGGTTGTTGCCGTGGAGGAGCAAGGTGCTACAGGGGTTAATCCCTCCAGTCGGGGGACACGCCCAGGGAGAAGCCTGGCTGATAGGAGTGACAGCTCGGCTTCAAATCCGCTCAGAGGGTGTGTCGCTCAGACCAATAGAGGAGCCCGGAGGCCGCACCATTCAGCTGCTATGGCGGTGTCTGGGCGCCTCATTTAAACTGGTTCAGTTTGGATTATCTTTGCCTGTGAAAGGTTACCCTTTGTGTTTCTCCTGGTTTCCTGTTTACTTGTTTGCTCTGTTACCCTGACCTCGGCTTGCTTCCTGACCTCTTTTTCGTCCTCTGATTCTGTACTGTGTTTTCCTCCTGGGTTTTTACCCCCGGCTTGTATTACGTTTTTCTCTTGGTTTCCGATTTGTGGCTTTGGCGTACCTGTACCGTTATCGACCCGGACTGTTGACTTCGCGTTCTCTTGACGGCCCTGCACGTAGTAGCATAGGGTTTGTCGTCCAGTTGGGGTCTGCCATTTAGGGCAGCACGTCAAGTAGGCAGGGACAGTGGGCTGGGGGGCAGTCAGGGCCCACTTCACCTCCTCTGACGTGACAATAAGGCTGTGTTAAATGGGTGGGTAGAGTGAATCTTGCATTTTGAGACTAAGTAATTGCCCAAATCATTCATGTTGAACTATCACTTGAGATGCACATAGAAGAGCTCAGACAGCCTTTATTACACAGGCACAGCCAGCACAGAAAGCTGTTTCACTTTCATTTTACATAGCTCAGAGAGGAGTAAGCACAGAGTGCAGGGAGCCAATCACCGCACAGAGGGTGTTTCCTAACCAGGGGGCGTATCCCAGCAGGGCTGAACTAAATAAACCAATCACAGCAAAGAGGTCATGGCTGCTGATTTAGTTGTAGACACACAGATTAGCTCATATCTGCTATAGTAAATGATTTAGTTAATGCAAACCAAAAGTGCTTATTTTTACTGTCCCCATCAATAAAGATATGATCTTTGTAGTGATGTTTTCATTTACTTCATTTAAAGAATTTTTCAAGAAATTTTACGTTCATTCTTCTGTTGAGGTGTAAACGTGTTGTGTACAGGCTGGATACTTAGGGGGACATGTATGAAAACTGTCTAGGTGTAAAACTTTGTTGCATATATTAAAAAATAAGATCTCCCCTTTAATTTTTTTTCAGAGCACTATATAAAATGAAAAGGGAGCTATGATTGGTTGTGATGGGTAACAAAGAAAGTCTTAGGCCATGTTCACACGGCTTATTTTGATGTGGTTTTGAACATGGTTTTTCGGAGCATTTCCTCACCCAAAACCTTGTCCAAAACGCCCTCAGTGCATTTAATTGATTCCTATGTAAAGCCTTGTTGTAGTTCACACACGACGAGGTTTTTACAAGCTTCTTTGGAAGCGCTGAAAAAGAAGCGTCATGTCAATTCTTGAAGGCCATGTTCACACGGCTTATTTGCATGAGGTTTTCGGAGCGTTTCCGCTCCCAAAACTTCGCCTGAAACACGCTTCTTCAAAAGAGGTTTTAGAGGAGTTCCTCAGCGAGGTTTTGGATGAGGTTTTCAGCGAGGTTTTCACCCATACAAATTAATAGCCAGGACAAAAAGCACGGTGAAAACCATGCCGAAAAATGCACCTAAAACAGGCTTTAAGAATTGACATGATACTTCTTTTTCATCGCTTCCAAAGAAGCGTGTAAAAACCTCGTCATGTGTGAACTTCGAGGCTTTACATAAGAATCAATTAAATGAATTGGCGGCGTTTTGGACAAGGGAACGCTCTGAAAATAAGCCGTGAGAACATGGCCCAAGCGTGTATTGGGCCCATTTTTCGGCGCAGTTTTTGTCCTGGCTATTAATTTGTATGGCTGAAAACCTCGCAAATGCCTCTCAAATCTCTTCTGAAGAAGCGTGCTTCAGACGAGGTTTTGGGAGCGAAAATGCTCCAAAAACCTCGTCCAAAACCACATCAAAATAAGCCGTGTGAACATACCTAGACAGTTTCCAAGCATGATGTCCCAAGTGGCCTTTGTAAGTTTGTGGAGGAACGGGACTGTAGCAAACAAGCTGAGCACAGACCCCTGGTTAGATTGCTCCACCACTTCTGCTTCAGTTTCTGTACTTTTCAGTGCTAAGGTGCATAGTTTAGTAAGATATAGTTTTAGGTTCTGTTCATATCACACTGGTGGAGTATGTCCCGTGCATAAACTAGACCTGCACAACTTGGACGATGTGGAGGCTTAAACTGCCTGGGACTTCCAAATCGGATGATGTTGCCCATTTGAGGTGAGGTTTACAAAGCCCCACCTGTTTGTTGGACATTGCAGGTCACCAGAAATCTTCTGGCAGGCCATATGTTATGCAGCTTTCACATAGTAGTGTGCTCCAGCTCGCTACAGGTGATATAATTCAGATGGCATCCGGCTTTTTTTTCTTTAAAACATCAAGTATTTATTGTTGAATCATTTAAAATACAATGGTATATGGTAAAGAGGTTGCAGCACAGTGCCAGTACAGGAAAATGCACGACGCATTTCGACTTTAGATAGTCTTAGTCATAATGACTTAGACTATTATGACTAAGACTATCTAAAGTCAAACGCGTCGTGCATTTTCCTGTACTGGCACTGTTGCTGCAACCCCTTACCATATACCATTGTATTTTAAATGGATCAACAATAAATACTTGATGTTTTAAAGAAAAAAAGCCGGATGCCATCTGAATTATATCACCTGTAGCGAACTGGAGCACACTACTATGTGAAAGCTGTATCTACGTTCTTCCCAAGTCTGAAGTTGCCTGGGAGTCTCCATGCTATGCCTAGAAAAGGTACATAAAGACTTTCTATTCATTGTAGAGCCGACTAAACAATTCTTGCATGAGCCATATGTTATGCAGGTCCAGAAAAAAACAGATATTAGTATGTTTTCCCAAATCTAAATTATCTCAAGAAGCAGTGAATATTTGACAAATGGTACACAATGGACAAAGCAGCATTTCCATTTTAAACATTGTTGGCACAAATATGCTAAAAAAGCCAGTTGTAGGATGCCAGCTTTGGACTCTAAGACGTAAACGATCTGCACACAAGCGCTGAAACTTCTATTGTGATTCTAATGGAAATTGGATGAACAATGGCCATAACTCTTCCATTCTTCTGACAAGTGTGGGTCCTACCTCTTTGCCAAACAGACATTGATGGCACACCCATGGCATACATAAGATTTGGGATTTATGTTACCACAACAGACCTGCATGTGTTTGCATATGACTTTTAGGTCCCCTTTACCTGTTCGATTAAAAAGGACTGGAGGCCATTTCTGACATGTCTGTTTTAGTAAATACTAGTATTCCCCATGAAAAACCAATTCTGGAGCATCTTTCCTTAGATCTCTATGTTGTATGGCTCTGCCGTAAGGCTATGTTCACACGGCTTATTCACGCCGTAATTGCGGGACGGATTTCGCCCGCAATTATGGCATGTGCTCCGGAGCAGGGCGGAGGGGCTGGTGACATTCATTATCCACGGCGCATATCCCACCGTGATAATTGACATGCCGAAATACGGCGAGCAGGGAGAGGAGACGGAATCCATAGTTCTCTATGAGAACTGTGGATTACTGTAATGACTGGGACGGATTTCAGCCGTATTTCGCGTAGTACGGCGCGAAATGCGGAACGAAATCTGTCCCAAAATAAGCCGTGTGAACATAGCCTTAGTCCTCCTAGAAATTCGTCACCAGTCTGTCAGCTTTGTATTACCAATTGGGGGGGAGGTGTCCCTTCACAGTCTTCTATGTCTGTACATATGGAGCTCGCTTCTTAGTCATACATAAGTCACTGTAAGAAAAAAACATATAGAACAAGGTTTAAAATACAAATAGAAAACAAGGAGAAATGATTGCATGACATACATGATGATATCCCTATGAATATATTTTGGCATAGCCATTGTAGAGAGTGACACCGTAAATACATGACTGGCAAAATATGACCAGATTGTTTCTAATCCACATGATTAATATAGTAAATAAAGGATATTTTTTTTGTATGCATGGATTTGCATATATTGGTGTATAGAATACAGTATACAAGTGTTAGAGGAATGTCCAGGTGGGTATATAATCGTATGAAGAGGGTGGGTCCAAAAAGAGCTGATTGCAGCATTAGCCTATCGCCATGAGTGGAAAGAGGAGGTAATATGAGAATTCATAGGGTAAGGTAAAGAAGAGGCCTAGTAGGGTGCTTACCATTGGTGGCATGGAGAGACGTCTGGCATCCAGCCGTATTAAAATAGGAGCCGCTTGACTCGGGGTCAGCAGCGTCTTTAAATAGAGACCACGCCAAATGCCTTTGTGCTTTTTGGCATCTGGATTTGCTGCCCCGGCAGAACCCAGAAGCAGCGAGTTTATTCTTGTATGTCATGGGGTACCGCAGATGTAAATCCGCTCAGCAGTAGGTCTAGGTTAAAGTAGGCGATATGGTTTTGTGTCTAGATTTCCTATGCGGATCTATCTGTCTCCTTGGTAACAGACTACAAACCTTGTGTAGTGATCTTGTAGTCCTACTACTTACCATTTTCCGCAGCATTTTATAGCATCCAAAATGTTGACAAGCAAAAAGGCCTAATTACAAAGGTGTGTTTTTATTTTATTTATTTTTTTTATTACCAGGAGCTTCTATCCTTACATAGACTTCTTTGAAGCATAATTATTATATCATGCTGAATATCCATTTCAGTTTTTTTTTTATTAAAAGAAGAACCACAAATAAGCTGGAATACATAAGGAGTATAAGGCTAGATTCACACGGCTTATTTGTTGGATGTAATATTTAATTACGCCCCGCAATTACGCGGTGGTGGCAGGACGGGAGCGGGGGGCCGGCACCTCGCCGACCCATAGACTTTCATTACCAACGGCGCGTATTCGCCGCTGGTAATTTACATCACTTATCTCCCCCCTCCGCGTATGCGCCGAGCAGGGAGAGGAGACGTAATCCATAGTTCTCTATGAGAACTGTGGATTGCCGTAATGACTGGGACGTCTTCCCGCCGTAACTTGTGCACTCCGGCCGTGTGAGCATAGCTTAAAGGGGATGTATCGCTTCCTTAGTTCGGCTGATTCACATTGCTCTCGGCTTCTCAACTCTGGAAATGCAGGGACGTTTCTTCCCCTCCCAGCTGGGTGACATCATCCACCCCCTTCACTGTGCATGCTGGCTCCCGAGACCCCCCCCCCCTCTCTCTGAGTCCACATGTCACTGTGTCTTTCCCTATCAGTCTTATTTTGTAAGAGCTGTATACATACCACAGGCTGCATTCAATCTAGACTGAGAAACTGAACTCTTCTCCACTCACAGCTGGAGATGCTCTATGAATGGCACAGATCTCGCTTCTATGCTACGGCCCCTAACTCTGAGTCAGGCAGGGATCGACACAAATTGTGCTATTTCCTGATTGTGTAAGCCCTTCAGTGTAATTCTGTTTCTTCTGCCTGTATAAAGTGAAAATGTGACGGTCCCTTACTCTGAGTGAGAGACACAACTCTGTGAATTCGACCAAGGCTGTACAGAATGTAAATGAGCTCTCAGCTAGTGAAATGCAAGGAGGAGGGATCAGCAGGGATTCGACCAGCACTGGATATCAGTGTAAACAAAAACACAAGATAAGGAATACTGTGAATACAAGACAGCTTTGCTAATGACATCCAATTGCAAAGTTGCTTGTTTTCACTGTCCCCTTTAACTATAAGGGCATGTCCACACTGCGCGGGTTTTTCAGGCGGTTTGCGGTTTTTCAGACTGCCTGAAAAACCGGCCGAAAATGAGCACAATTGTGCTCTATGGAAAACCCGTGCAGCAGTCCCCACTGCACGGCTTTTCCGCCCGACTGTTTTGCCGCCGGCGGACCGGCGGCAAAACATTGAACATGCACAATCCTCTGTCCGGTTTCCGGACGGAATCTGTGCTGTTCAATGGAGGGGGGAGGGCTGTTCTCCGCTCATCGCGGAGAAAAGCCGTCCCCCCCGCGGCCGTGAGGACGGCCGCAAAACAGGACAAATACCGGCCGGTTATTTGTCCTGTGCCGTGTGAACGGCCCCTAAGATACTGAACCAGTCCCTCTTTTTGCTAAGACATGTCGAAGGCTGGGGCTACACACAGATTCTTCATTTGATGATCATATTTGTAGCCAACTGTTATAATTTCTCATGTGACAACATCAAAACAAAGACATGGCTAAATGATAAGTCACCTGCTGGGCTCTTGTCACCTGAAATTTGCCATTGATGCCATCATGACGAAAGCCTCTGTGAAACCCCAGCCCAAGGCGGTGCTACACCTACACTCTTGTAGATAAATCACTGCCTAATTTAAAGAGCTTTTCAGGCAATTTTCCTATTATTCTTTGGAGGGAGCTACTACTTTTTTAAAATCGCTCGGAAATCTCAGAATTTAGTAATAGAAAAATAAATCACTAGTGAACTTGCTTGACTGGGGTGTTGCTACTCAGTAGTTCTTATGGGCCGTGATTTCACAGCAGTATTTTTATAGTAAAACATAAAAGTCCAGGTGTAATCCAAACCCAAATCTCTAAAACAATTACTTTAAGTATGTGTGCTATTGAAGGTATGGTAGCAGAAAGCAAATTAGCCTGGTTTCTAAATTGGTTTTGAATGGCCTTGCCGGTTTTGGGGCAAAACTGCTGTATGCATGCAAAATTGTGCTTCCATTACCAATCAGTTTAAAAAGAATTTGTGGTAAAACAGTGTGGTAATGGATGCCGCATGTGGGTTGTCTGGTTCAAATAAAAATTATGTAATAGGCTATTGGTGCCAAATAGCATAAAAAACCTTAGACCCCTTCCTCCACTCCTTCCTTCCAACGCTGGGTTTCACCAGTCTTCTGTTTACCTTTTGTTCTCTTCCGAAAGGGATGTCATCATTACAGCCACTCTTTGGCTGCAGCCGGCACGAGCCACCCTTTTACATCACCTTTATGGAAGTGAACAGCTCCGAAAGGTGATGTAATGGAGGCACCGCTTCAGCTTTGAGAATAGAAGGTAAACGGAAGACTATTTGGCACCAGTAGCCTATTGTTTTATTTTTATCTGAATCTGGCAACCTCCTTAAAGGGAATGTGTCATCAAAAAATGACTTATTGTTTAACTCACATTTTTATGTTAAACACATTTTTTAGGATTTTTTTTTTTTTTTTTTTTTTTTCATTTTCCATATTTCAGTATTTTTTTTATAATTCTTAAGTCCTGCAGTTTTCACTTTGGCCACTAAGCCTAATAATCGTCTGACACTTCCTGCTCTGTTTAGAGAGCTATTCAGCAGTGTGCTCATTATCAGTAACAGCAGGGTCACACTGAAAGGAGACACCATTGTGTACAGATAACACAGAATCCACCAGTCACAAGAGGAGATGTCACAGCTCCCCCTCTCCCCTCCCTTCACAGTGAAAACTCTCCAATACAAGTCTATGGGACAGAATCTGTCTTAAGAATCCTATGTGCATGAAGCTGCTGTAAAGTATCTCTCTGACTGCTGTTAAAAGAGTTCAAGCAATAATGTCTTCCCCACAATCATATATAGATGGCCGAATAGAGAAATCTACAATCCGGAAATAAAAACGGCTGAGAGGAAAAGCATATGGATCAGGGGCTTGATTTAATAAGTAAAAAAAAAAAATTGGCGACAGATTCCCTTTACAGGCCAGAAAGGCTTGTACAGCATAAAACATGCTCTTTTATCATATTTTGCTTCTGTTTCTGGGGACGAGCTCTGGACAGAATCGGTCTTCTTCTTCTGGCAGTTGACAATATTGTTCTTTCTTACCTTCCAATCCAGTTTTACAGTCCTAGGAAGCTATAAACGAGTCTTCTTGGCTAGGTTGCCATGTTACTTCAGAGGTTCAGGTATTTCCCTGGCGATAAGGGCAGAAATCTTTCTCTCTTGGATAATTATGTAAAGAACTATGGGGAGAGTGACTGAGCATGTGTGTCCACTGGCACTCTACTCATTAGGTGGCTGTGCACATACAGTTTGAACACCAGGTCATACAGTGTAGTTATATGTTACATCACTTAATTGAATATTGTTTAATAACCCCGCCTCAATATAAGACTTACATGTGTGTCATGAGCGGGATTTAGTTCCTGCAAATGGGCAGGCACAGGTGCTGGGTACTGTATGACCATGAGAGAAGCCTGTGACTGACAGCCCAGCTTCTGCTGTAATGGCAGGATTTGGAGAGCATTCTGGGCCCAAAGCCATTTAATTCCTTTGACTAAGTAGTGGCCGCAGCATGTAAATGGTTTGACAGACGGAGGACAGTCCCTCTGTCCTTGATAACCTTCCCCTGTGGTGCGATCGTAGGGTGCCAATGGCTGGTATTACAGTCATCTATTATGTAAGCTTATCAGGCTCTGCAAAAGTGTGGTCTAAAAGGCTGCCTGCCGCAAATATAATACATTGCAATACAGGAATGTATTGCAATGTATTGTAACAGCATAGTCTAGTCCCATAGTGGAACTAAAGAAAAAGCTATAATATCATGTTATTTTACCTCAGTAAAAAATCTATGCTGTAGTCTGCACAGCACAGATTTTTTACTGAATGTTTTCTAAACCTAAAACCCGCCTGCCGGAATCTAGAACATGTACATTCTGCTGGACAGATTCCCGTAGCCCCAATGCAATTGGCCGCCGGGACGTCTGACCATGTTTTTTTTGCGCAAAAACTGAGCAAAAAAACGGCGGCGTGGTCCAGCAGTGTGAAAATGCTGTCTGATGTCGAACGGCATGTTCACGTTGCTGTGTAGTCCTAGCCTTGGGCTACATTTACATGTATGGGACTGTACCGTCCACATTAATGGATGAAAGGGTAGGAATACACAGTGTGGCTGATGCACCCACCAATGACCACACAAGATTGCGAAATCTCATGGCGATTTAGTGGACGCATCGGAGGCGGGATTTTTTCCTGTACCATGTATTTGTACCCGAATATCCACAACAGTGCCCAGGTGTTATAGCATATGCTGCTCATCCACAAGTGCAAATGATGAAGAAAAAAATCATACTTTTTAAAAGATAAAAATGCCTGCTTCCCCTGTCTGGTGTCATATATCCCTATTGACCTCTAGCAAATATTTGGTCACTGTGTTTTTTGCTGCACAAACACAGTATAAAACACGTCACAAAATGCAGCGTTTTTCCTAATACCACAGCTTGGCGCATTTACTATTGCTGTTGTGCTGGAAACACCTGCTTCATGCTTTACACCACATTTATTATATGTTTTAGACCGGTTTTTACACACTTATCTGCTGTCTGACAAAGGGGCGTGACTTCTGAAAAGAGATGGGGTTTAACATGCACCAAACCAGCAGCTCCCATGTAATGTTAATTTTAAAAATGTACAGTCACAGTGCAACGCAGTATACTTTTTAATACCCTTTTAAAGATATTTTGGTGTATATGGTCAGTGGGCATCAAAAATGTGATGTGAATGGCCCCTGTATCCTAAATCACGGATGGATCTTTTTGACATTGTGTGAATTATATTTTAAAAGTAATCACATTTGCGTGAACTGGAGATATTTTCAGTCTGCTCCACAGAGTGGAAAATACCCAACTGCTTGTTTGAAAAGGTCACTTTGTCATACGAGACCATGTCCAGGTGAAGGCAGCGAGCCTTAAATTGTAGGTTGATAGCCACTCATATTAAAGGGTAATTCAAGTTTTAGCAAACAAAAAGAAAAAAAAAACTAAAATTGTGTATTGAAAAATGTAAAATTTTACAATATACGTTCTGTAACAATTGCTGTTTTTTTGTTTTTTTTTTTTTTTAATAGATTTCTAGTTGATTATATTCACATTTTTATTTTTACTACCAGGGGTTAAAAATCTGTTCTGGACATTTGGTCACCAAGGTGCTCAGCTTGTTAGGAAAGTGTTTTACATGTACTATACCCGTTCGTGAGCAGATTTTATCCACTAGAATTTTATAAGAAGGGTACTACTGTATGTTCTAATTCATTGGGGTTGTTCATTCGTCCATTAAAAAAAATGATACTGGATGCATTTCTGGAGTGTAATAATATAACAAGTTATAGTGACTAGGATTCTGGAGAAGGGTCACTGATCCATGGATTTATGCTGATGCCAGATTGGAGTTGGGAAGGAATTTTTTTCCCAAAATGAGGACAATTGGCTCCTGCCTCATTGGGGTTTTTTGCCTTCCTCTGGATCAACACTTTAGCAACACTAAAGCAAAACGGGCTGAACTGGATGGACGTCTTGTCTTTTTTCGGCCTTACAAACTACGTAACTAAAAAAGAAAATCCTTAAAACTATGTTCACATGGCTTATACTGGGGCGCATTTCGCAGCGTATTTCGCAGCGTACTGCGCTCTAATACGAGCGAAATTACGGTAATCCACAATTCTCATAGAGAACTATGGATTACGCCTCCTCTCCCCGGGCGTACATTACGATTGTATTGCACGAGCGGGGAGATAAGTGACATGTCAATTATTCACGGTGCGAGTAATGAATGTCTATGGTGCCAGTGAGCTGCCAGCCCCCCTGCCCCGCGGGAGTATGTGCCGATCGGCGCAAGCTCCCGAAGTCCCGGCGTAATTGCGGGGCGTACTGTACGCCCTGCAATTACGCCGTGTGAACTCAGCCTAATACTTAGCTAGCTGTACCCTACCACTGCCGCTCTGGAGCCCCAGGCAATTCACTCCTCTCAACTTCTCCTCATCCCGATACGTTGGAGAGGGTCGTTTTTCATTGTTGGTGAATGGCGCATAAGCCTTTCTTCTCTGTCGGGACAAGAACCTGGAACTTGAGAGGATCGGATCATTGGGAGCTCGGGAGCGGCAGTGGCGAGGGACAGCTGAGTAAGTATTAGATTTTTTTTCTTTCTTTTTTTGACTACACTGGCCCTATACAATGTAATTTTTGTTAAAGGACCCCCTCTTTAAAGATAGTAGAAAATGTTTTATCTTTTCATTCTACTAAAAAAAGCTTTACTTGCTGAAGCAGGAACACCCCTTTAGGGCCGGTTCACACGGCTTATTCAAGCCGTAATTGCGGGACGAAATCCGTCCCGCAATTACGGCTTGAATAAGGGGCGCTGCCCGTCAGCCCCATAGACATGCATTATCCACGGTGCATATCCCGCCGAGATAATGTGCATGTCACTTTCTCCCCGCCTGGCGGGTAAGAAGTAACGGAATCCACAGTTCTCTATGAAAACTGGGATTCCGAATGCTGGGCGGATCCAGCGTTTTGCAGGCATAGGTCAATACGGCTGCAATCCGTGCCCAAAATAAGCCGTGTTAACGGCTCCTTAATGTGTTTCAATAAGTCTAACGGAAGTGGGCATGTGGTTTTCTTCATTCACCTAGATGTATGAAGACATCTTTAAGAAACACATGTAGGTTAAAAGTAGATTTATGATAAATTCAATAAAATAAGATAAATTTGCTTTAGATCTCGCTTTTAGGGTGCAGTTTTTAACCAAAAAGGGCCTGTCTCGGATTAGGGGAAAAGAAATCAGCACCAGTCTTAGGCTATGTTCACACGGCTTAATTGCGGGACGTAATTACGCCCCGCAATTACGCCATGTGGACGGGGGCGGGGCGGGAGCGGGGGAGTGAGCGGGGGCCGGCACACCGCCGGCCCATTGACTTGAATTGCCAGCGGCGCGTATACGCCGCTAGTAATTCACATGTCAATTATCTCCCCGCCCGACGGATTCGCCGGACGGGGAGAGGAGACGTAATCCATAGTTCTCTATGAGAACTGTGAATTACCGTAATGAATGGGCCGTTTTCGGCCCATAATTGGCGCACTTCGTCGCGTAATTACGGACCGAAATACGGCCCATTTTAAGCCGTGTGAACATGGCCTTATCAGTGGGCTGTGCTTGGCATTACAGCTCAGCCTCATTCAGGTCGGTGCTGCTGAGCTGCAGATGATAGTAAGCTCTGTAAAGTAATCAACACAATAAAGGATAATGTTTTATTACATAGGGATCTGGATAAGTTGGAGGCCTGGTCAGAGAAATGGCAGATGAGGTATAACAAAGATAAATGCAAGGTTATGTACATGGGGAGGAAAAATCCATTACATGATTACATGTTAATTGGAAAAATGTTGGGTAAAAGTGACATGGAGAAGGACTTAGGAATCCTGGTGGACAGTAAACTTAATTGTAGCAGCCAGTGTCAGGCAGCAGCAGCTAAGGAAAACAGGATCATGGAGTGTATTAAAAGGGGCATGGATGCACCTGATGAGAACATTATTCTCCCATTATACAAGTCACTGGTTAGACCACACATGGAATATTGTGGACAGTTTTGGGCACCAGTGCACAAGAAAGACATTGTAGAGCTTGAACAGGTACAAAGGCGGGCAACAAAAATAATAAAAGGACTGGGTGGACTGCAATACCCAGAAAGATTAGGGTTAGGGTACTTCATTTTTTAGTGCAGTGGAAAGGTTGCATACAAGAATGTCACCGTATTCCTATGATTTCTATAGTGGGATCTTGATATCAGACTGAACCAGGCTAATAAAGAATCTAATTGTTCTATACATAATAGCTGGAGGATAACAGCAACCTGGCCTGTATGTGGGGTTCTTTTACCATAGAAACTCTGAATACTAGATTACAAAGTGAAATGATTATTGCACATGGATGCTCAAAGAGTAAGACTTTTAGACTGGATTCACACAATGTTTTTTGACACATGAAATGCACCTTTTTCTGTGCAATTTCCGCACCAAAATACGCACCAACATTATTCCATTGCTTTTTATTGGAAATCCACCACAAGTCAACATGGCACATTTTATTTTTAATGCATCAATTAATATGTGGCACAATGTGTAAGAAATGAAAGTGCATGTCAATTCCTAGTGCATAACATGCGTTATTTTCCAATAGAGAGTCAGTAGAGATAAGCCAAAAAAAAGCACCAAATGATGTGTGTTTTTTGTTGACCTGGAATTTGGTCATATTTTGATGTGCCTCATGGCAAAAAATTGCAAAAATATTACATGAAAAATGCATTGAAAACTGCATCCAAAAAACTTATCCAAAAACACATCTGAAAATGTGTATTTGGATGCATTTTTGGATCCGTTTTTCAATGCGTTTTATTTCAAATCACATTCAAATTTTAATCCAATACGTTTTTCGGATGCAAAGAGCGCACCCAAAACATACCCAACACGTACCCAAAAGTGTGTTGTGTTTTTGGATCCGTTTTTCAGGCTCCAAAAACGCACCCCATTGTTTTCTCTGGGGAAAGTAGAATTGACATGACAATTCTTGAAACAGATCCAAAAAACACATTGAAAAGACGCAAGTAAACACACATCGGCAATCACTCGTCTGAACGGCGATGCGTGTTTTACATTGAAACTAATGTAAATCACATTGCACATTTACATGCATTTTTGGGTCCAAAAAGCGGATCCAAAAACAGATCTGAAAAACGCCTTGTGAACATACCCTAATAAGCGCTTGTAAAAATGCACATAAAAATATATTTATCCCGAGAAATATGTGCGTATTTCACTGCAAAATTCGATAACATGGGAAAGTAGTTTAGCTCAGCATGTGAAATATTGAAAATATTTATAGAATTTTGGTTTTCTGTTTTCATTGACCTATATTTAATAGGTTACTGAAAATATCAGTGTAGCTATTATTTATTTTAAATCACCATTAAAGGGGTTGTCTCGCTACAAAGAATGGCTTTCAAATTGTAGGGAACACAAAATAAAGACATTTTTCAAATATATTGCTTTGTTCCTCTGTTTTCCCTAAGGAGATACAAGTGAATTTATGACCTCCCTGGCTATTTCAATTCCCTCAGTAATGGACCTGTAAACAATTCTCCCCCTGCTGTTTGTTCAATGAGATAACAGTGAGTGAGGTCATCACACAGGTCACAGCAGTGTCCTGTGTTGCTCAGCAGTAAAAAGCTTGATTTATGTAAAATAAACAGAACTGTACTTAGGGCTTTTGTTTTGGGGATCAGATAAGAAGTCCTGTTAGTAGTTTGAGAAGCTAATCTGATCTAATTAGCATCTGAAAGCACAGCAAGGCACAGAGCTGTATAAGCAAGGAGCTTATGCAAATGAATCAGTCTGAACCAGGAAGTGACAGAGTATTTCATTCATGCATTCTCTGAAACTCTGAAGGGAGACAACTCCTTTAATTCCAGGGCGCTGTACTTTCGAGGGGGGTTACATACAGAACATAAGACCACACAAAGTACAGTGGTGACGATTAATGACTAACAGCTAGTACAGAGGGTGATTTATTTTCCCGAAAATAAGACATCCCCCAAAAATAAGGCATAGTGCATTTTTTTTATGCAATTCAGAGTTTGCTGCTTATGCTGATGTTTGTGATGAAATCATTACAGTATATTAATAAATGTAGATTTTTGTTCAACTGTAAATGTGAATTATTGTTCATGGAAAAATAAGACATCCCCTAAAAATAAGTCTTAGCTCGTCTTTAATATAATATATTATTAATATAAGACACTGTCTTATTTTTGGGGAATCGGGGTATCTATATTTCTATACCATTGTTTGTATCTACAAGAAAGTATATATCATTTTAACAGGTTTTTATTTGGGGGAAAAAAAGACATTTGAGATGAAATCCTCTAGTGAAGCTAAGCTGGCCAAGCTTCTTCAGTCCAGACAGTATGGCTGCATTATTGCCATGGGTGAAGCTATATGGGTGGAGGAGCTACACTGTGTTCCAAATTATTATGCAAAAAGTGTTTAGGAGTGATAAGGTAAGAATTTTTTTGTTTCTCAGTTAAACTCATTGATGTTGATGTGTGTCAGGGCTCTTTATATCACTGAAAGCATTTGCAGACACCTGTGTTAATTAGTTTGGCAGGTGTGTCCAATTAAAGGCAAGACTACTTAAGAAGGCTGTCCCACATTATTAAGCAGCCTACATTTTAGGCCAAAATGGGAAAGAAAAAGGATGTATCTGCTGCTGAGAAGCAACAAATTGTGGAGTGTTTAGGTCAAGGCATGACTACAATCAACATTGCCAAGACACTTCATCGTCATCATCGCACAGTCAAGAAGTATGTAGCTGATAACAAGAAACACACTTTTATGTGCAAAGGGAAAAAAATTGAGGACTTTTTCCCAAAACGGGCCAATTTAGGGCCATTTAAAAAAGAAAAAAGCTACAAAAATCCCTTTTTCCATAGCAGCAAAAAAGTTTTTTGAACCCTGTTTGGCCCCCAAACTCCCCCGAACAACAAGATGAAAGGCCCTTTTGAGAGGTTTGCAGCTTTCTTTAACCCAACCTGTCAACCTCCTCAAACCCACGCCACAAGCAAAAAGGGCCCCAGGGGGCCCAAACAAAACATGAAACTGACTTCAAAACTGTTTTTTTTTCACCGTTTAGGCCGTGCAACCTCAAAATTTGGTCCCAGTGGATGGATTTGGAGGAGGGCCGGGGTTTGAGGGACCCCCCCAGGGCAAACCCGCTAGGGCCCCAAACAAGGAGGGGGGGAAAGTAATGTTTTGGGCTGAAATTCAGGGGGAAGAGATTGCCAGCCCCTTTGGGAAACCCTAAAGGGTGTAAAGATTAGTTTGAGCCCCTTTTTATCGACAAATTTAAAAAAATTCGGAAAGGGGTTTTTATGGTGTTTTCAAATTTTTCCCAATAAATTGATAATTAAGATTAAAATCTTTTGCAAATCTTTTAAGATGGGCGCCATTTTCGCCGTTTCCCTTTGTCATTTTGGGGCGGCCACAAATAAATTTACAGAATAAAACCGGTGAGTTTGGGGTGTCCCGACGCCCAATGACGGGGTTTGGTTTATGGTTGCGTTTTGGCTTGGAAAAAATCACATGACCATTCTTTTTAACATAGAAACCGCCCTTCCGTTAAAGCCAAGTGTCTCTCAGCTCTCATGGGAAAAAAGGCGGGGGCGCCTGCCTGGGGGCCAAACACTAAAGCGAAAATTTTCTATTTCTGCAAGAAAAAACCCTACAATTAGCTGTAAATCCCCCAATTTATTAGTTTAAAGAGTTTTTAAAAATTTTTTAGGGTAGTTAGCTAGAAAAATTTTAAGCACACCTAACTGCTGTAAAAGCGCGGGGGGGGGGCCCGCGGGCGAAACAGACAAGCTCAATCTATAAAGAACACGGGGAATAAAGTTCACCAAGACTTAGTGTAGACTTGAAACTGAAATATCTTTATTATTAACAGTTTGCTATTGAAAAATTTTCCGGATATTGGGGGCACCTTTAATTTTAATTGGGATACCATCTTTTTTTAAGAAACCCCCCAGGGCCCAAAAGGTTAGTTTGAAAAAACCCCCCTTTTTTTTATTATCAGTATACATTTCAGATAGGTTTCCCCATTTTCAATTTTACCCATTCCCCCTTTTTGATATATCCCCCTTTGGGCAGAAAAATTACAACCCAGCAATTTTGGGTAGTCAGCACGGGTGTTTTTTTTAAAATTGCCAAACAAAAACCGGGTTTGGGAATTTTAAAACCAATACGAAAAAACATAACAATCCCCCGGGGTTTTTTTTTTTAAAAAAAAACTTTTTTTAGGGGCGCACCCAGCTTTTTTCCATTGACGCCAGCATCCACGTAAATCTTAAAACAGAAAATTCTATAGTAAACCACAGTAAAATTAAAAAGGTGCAAAAATCCCGGTTTTATACGAAAACATAACAGTTTACAATTTTATTTGCACTTTTGCCCAGCCCCAGTTTTTGGTTGATAAAAACCTTCATTTAAAATTTTTGAATCCAGCAATTTTTTTTTTAATTTAAAGGGGGAAATTTGAAAAATAGCTTAAATTGCCGTCTTTTAATAATAGATTTTTCCAAAATTTATTCCATACCTTCTCAAATTTTTATATTTCTAAACATGGAGCAAAAGGGCAGGTGGTAAGCGAGAAAGAGGGGGGTAGCACATGGGGGTAGGGGTAGGGAGAAAGGGTGCCCTTCCGGGTGCGGCGAAAAACACGCACCCCCAGCGGTTTCGTTTTTTTTAAAGGCCCCGTCAGGCCTTTTCTTTCGCTGGGTCAGGCCCTGTAAAATTTCTAAGAAAACGAACACCCGTCCCCCAATCTGTCCTTCAGTGGTTAATGAAACCCTGCATCTAGCAAGTCTTACCTCCCCCGTCCTCCCACACGGGCCAAAAAAAGTCGCCCATCAGCATCATCACCATCCGCCCAAACATGAACCGGCCCAAATGCCCAACCCCTCGTGTCCCCCCACTGGGGATAATCCATTGTTTAAAAGCCCTCTTTGAGGGAAAAAATGGGGTTTGGGGTTTCCAAAAAGGGAAATTTTTAAAAAGATCAAGGGGATATTTATTTGGGCTCTGAGGCCCATTTACGACGCCAAAAGGGGGAGGTGAAAGGAACCCGGGTCAATCGGCAAAAATCCCCGGGGGCCCGAAACGCCTTGCAGTGCCCCTTTCTTGTAGCCCCCTTTTCCCTGGATGCAGAAATTTCAGGGACCCCAAAGTCACCTGTGTTAAAATAAATGAGGGGTTTACGACATTGGGGGACCCATCCTGGTCTTTTCCGCAAATTTGCTTGCGAGCGTTTTAAATCATGACGAGGGGGAAAACGATGGGAAAGTGCCCAAAAACGGGTCCCGGCCACAAAAAGGGGAGAGGGGTCCCCAGAAGCCCCCTGAAAATAAATTCCGCCAGCCAGGGCCCACGCAAAAAACCCCCCGCCCCTCGCTTATCCCCACCCCCTCTCAAGCCTGGGCCTTCTTTGAGCAACCCCTCTGTTTCACCCAGCAAATGTCAAAAATGCGTTTTTTGCCTTTAAACCAAAGTAAAGGCAAAAACCCTTTAAAAGTGGTTAACCCCACCCAAACATGTCTTCACATGAAAGCAAAAACATGAGTTGAAATGGGGGGAAAACATTTGGGGCCAAAAAAGGAAAAGACCGACCCCCGGGGGCCCCCAAACCACGTCACCCCCTTTTGTCCCCCCCCTCCTCCTCCCCCCCACCCAAGGTTCCCAAAAACCCCCCAAGTTCTCCAGATTTCCATGAACAGGGATCACCCCCCCCCCCCCGCTTCAGCCTTCCACCTTTGCCCGATTTAAAAACCAAACCACCGGGGAAGCCCCCATCCCCTTCCCCCCTAATTTTTCCTCCCGCCATTTTGGCGCCCCTCAAGCCTAACAGGGGGCCAGCCCAAGCAGCCAGCCTTCTTCTTCCGGGTTTTGGGACAGAAAAAACCCAACTTTAACCCCCAAACCACCCCAAAAAGCCAAAAGCCTGAATGTCGCTTTGCCAGGTTTTTGGGCCTTGGAAAAGTGGCCTTTCCTTTCGGGGTGGACACAAAAAGGGGGTTTCCGGCCAGTAAAAGGCCCTTCCTGCCTGCCCCCAAAAAAACCAGATGCGAGCAGGCATTTCTTTGCCAAAAAAAGCCCGCCCCTGCCCTTCCACCACGTTTTTCCTTTTCTAAAATTTAAAGGCGCGTTTTTTTGCATCCCAGTGTCCAAAAAACCCCCATTTTCACCCCCCAACACATTGGACTAGTAAGAAAAAAGGGCCAAGGCCCTAAAATCTTTTGTGACAGCCACTTGGGAGCTGGGTGGGATTTCCGGGGGGGTGAGGGGTGGCTCTCGGGCCCCGGCGAAACCCCTCTTCAAAACCCGCGGGGAATGGTTGCGGGCTTTTTCCCCCCCTGGTCCCCGGGTGGCAATCACGTCCCAGAACACCAGGCCGGTTAAATTAAATCGGCCCTTGGAGACCGTCCAAAAACCCCAAAAGGTTTTCGGGAAATCTTTAAACGGCCTAACAACGAAAAACCGAGGCTGGCTGGGTGAAAAAAACCCTTTGGTTGCCGGGCAAGGTGGTTTTCCCGATAAGGGGGCAAAATCTGCGGGCCCCCCCCTTTAAAAGATCTTTGGGGCGGGAAAGCACATCCCTTGCCTGGCACATTAATGAACCTTGTCGTCCGGGAAATTTTTCAAAAAGAGCTAACCCTGGGGGGGCCCCCCCCTTGGCCTCTAAAAAGGGCCTCAAGGTCGGGATTCGCCCCTTTCCCGGGGGTTTTTTTCCCCTTCCCTAACCTGTTTCGTCCTCCCCCTGGTTTGGGGTTCCAGCTTCAGTTTCGGGCCTCCCCGTCAACCTTTCTCATTGTTACGTGGCAACACGCGGAATTCCCCCCTCCCCCTGCTCCAGCGGGGGTGGGAGCACGAAAAACCCTTTACGCGGGACGAAGTGACAAAAATGGCCTAAAAAAACCAGCGGGGGCGGACCTCGGGTGTTGAGCCACCGAGAGTGGAGGCAGGTGAAAAACCCTCTGCACCACCCCTTTGCCCTTTTTTTTGAAGAAGCCACCAAAAAAGGTTTAGTGCGGACGATGCCCCTTGTAGCAAAGAGCATTGTGGTGATCTTAAATTTTTGGGGAAAGATCGTTTACACTCTGAAACATCAGGGGCCCCCGCCGGAAAGGGGAAAGGGGAAAAACAAGAGCCTTTCTCTCCGTCAAATCCACAAGGCCCGAAAGTTTTCTCAAATTTTTTCGTCTTTCATTAAGGGGCAGTGGTTTTGGGTCAAGACAAATGCAAGGCGGCACCCCCAGCCTCAAGGGGGCATCATCTGAGGCAAAGTCCCGGCTTGTTGAAGCTGTGCCGGAAAGGGAAACGGAAAGGGAGGAAAGGGGGTATTCCTAGGGCACCGAAAGTTACCCGACGTCCCCCGCCTTGGAAAGAGGTTGGGGCAATTTTGAGGCCCGGGGGAGGAAGATGAGAAAATCAGATTTTCTATCCCCCCTCGACCCAGAGGCTTGGGGAAAACAAAAGGGTTCCCTCTTTTCACATAGTGCTTGGGTGCTCCATTTTCCCCCAACATGAATTTTCCCCCGCAATTAAAAGGCCATCAAAATGAAAAAACAGTTACTGGGTGGCCAAACCCCCCCCGGATCCCCGGGGAAAAAAACAAAACTCAGCACTTTCCTTCCACCCCCCAAATAAGAATTTAAAAAGCAGGAAAAGGAGACCTTTTCTGATTGATCAACCCGGAGACATCTGTTCGTCTGGGCCCCCGTTCTTTTAAATTTACGGGGGGGAACAACCCACGAAAGTTACAGCAGTAAGGGGCCAAAAAAAGCCGGTTTGGGGAACCGCGCACAGCAAGGTAGGGCAGAAGCCTAATGGGTAACCTCGGCCCAAACCCTTTTTTTTACCCCCTCACCAACCCATCAATCAGGCCACACATACAACCCCAGAACCACTTTTTTAAACAAATTTTACGACTATCTGCGTCTCAACACCGATTTTTTTTTTAGGTGTTTTTTCCGGGCCCAATAGACTTCTTGGGGATTTCCCAAAAGGGCGAATGGCCCCCAGCGGGGGCACCACGCCATAAGGGTTGTTTTCCCCGCCCAGCAGCCCGCGTCATATCTGAGGGCGGAAACCCTTTAGCCAGCCCGGGGGAGTCATTACAGACAAACCATCCCCGGGATTTTCCCCAAAAATAATGGGATCTTTGACTTTCAATCAAAATGAATCAAGGATCTCTGATTATTTGTGGCCGCCCCAATTTTCCGGATCACCGATTAGGTTTTCTGGGGCTACTTTACATTCCTCTCCTAAAAAAAATGGCCCCCTTGAAAAAAAATTATTTTTAAAAAGATCATTTTTTTACTGCAATTTTTTTTCTCAATTCCCCCAAAATTTTTATTTTTTTCTGGTTTTGGGTGTGGGGGACTAAAAGGGCACCAAAGGTTTTTATGGGGAAAAAACCCTAAAACCATTTTTAAATTTTACTTTTAATTTTTAAAAAAATTTTTTGGAATTTTCCCCCACAATTTTGTCTTTAATATTTTTAATTTTTTGGGGGCATGGGCTGTGATATAAAAGCTTTAAAAAAAGGTCCTTTTGGGAACAGAAAATGTGGCTTCTATTTGGGAATTTTTTCCCTCAACCCAATTTTTTAAAAGTGGCTGAGAAGTCATATTTTTAATTTTTTTGGGCATGCTGCTTTGAAATCCGCAATACTAAAAGGTCCTACTCAAAAAAAAAAGTTTTTCTAATAGAAAATTTGTTCTTTTAAAAACCCTTTCAACAAAATGGGGCCCAAGGGGTCATTTTTGAATTTTTGGGGCCCTTTTTTCTGTGACATTTAACTAAAAACCAAAGGTCCCCATTTTTAAAAAAAATTTTTGTTTTTAAAAAGACAATTGTTCTTCACAATTGGGCCCCAAAATGGGTCAAGGGGGATTTTTTTGGGGTTTTCTGTCAAGGAAACAAAGGCCAATAAAAAAGGTTTTTAACGACACCCCCTTAAATGGCCAATACATGATTTGCCCAAAATGGCCCTTTTGTTTTTTGCAAGATCTTTTAAACAAGCTATCAATCCCATTATGAGACAAACCCATTTTAAAACCTTTAAAAAAAAAAAACCAAAAACCTGGGGGATTTTTAACCCCCTTTTAAAAAAGTGGTTTTTTTAAAAATAAAGTACTAAAAAAAATTGCAAAGAAAAAAAAAAGGGTGTTTTAAAAAAAAAAAACCCCGAAATTTTTACCCAAAGGGGGGTTCAGGAAAACTTGACCAGAAAGTAGGTTTTTCCAAAAGGAAAATTTAAATAAAGGGCACGGACCCCAAAACAAAGTACAGAGACCATTTTTCCTCCGGCACTTGATAAAATGAAAAAAAAAGAATGCCAAGATAAAGGGCACCTGGTTGTGAAAAATGAGCGGGTTTAACCCCCAGTAAAATTTCCCCCAAATGGGAAAACACAATTGGTCCCACTCATACGGAGGGCAGGCGCTACCCAGGGAATTGACTGTGTACTGAGGAAGGCCTGGGTTTCTCACACTTTTCCCCTTTTCCGCACTCTGCACCCGCACGACGTTTTTTTGTTTCAAGGGCGTCATCAGGGGATTTTAAAAACCGCCCGGCCAATAAATGACGGAAAGCCAGCCTGGGTTTTCCCCGCACCCCACTGTAAATCCCCCCTGGGTTTATGCGGTTTGGGCCCCGGACAGGTTTTAAGCCCAAAGTCCAGTAAATTTAAAAAGGTGGTTGGGAAAAAACTTTTCCTTTTTTTCCGGGGGCAGGGGGTATTTAAAATAAAATTGTGGAAAGGGGGGGTTTTCCCAAATTTTTTCAGGTTTTGGGGCCCCAGGGTGTGGGCCCCGGACAGGTATAGCAATGTCCAGTGAAACTAAAATTTGGTTTTAAAGACTCCTTTTCCGGCACTTTTTTTAAAAGTTTGGGGGCCCTGCAGGGTTTGGGGGCTCATGGGTGTGGCCCAGGACCCCGGTTTTAGTCAATGTCCAATTTTTAAATAAAATGGGGGGTTTTAAAGACTCCTTTTTTTTCCGGGAAATTTTTAAATCTTTGGGGGGTTAAAGCGGGTTTTTTGGGGTTTTTTGCTTTTGCCCCCGGACAGGGAAAATCAATGTCCCATAAAAAAAATGGTGGTTTTAAAGACTCCTTTTCCCCGGGCCTTTTTAAAATTTGGGGGGCATGCAGGTTTTGGGGGTCATGCTGCGTTCCAGGACAGGGATATTCAATGCCATTTAAAGAAAAATGATTTCATTTTAACTGCCTCTGGCCTTTTTTAAATTTTGTGGGTGATGCCGGTTTTAAAGGGGTCATGCTGTGGACAAGACAGGGATAGTGAATGGTGTGTGATTTTTTCTGTGGCTTTTATAGCCTAAGTGTTGTGCCTAAAGTAGCAGGTACCTTTGACTGTTTGGCTGTTAATTCCAGCTTCCCAGCCCTGTTTGGGTGTAAGAATAAAGGGTTTTTTTGCTCCCCCTAACTTTAATGGTCACGAATGATCGACATCAAAAACCCTTTTTACGAGGGTGGCCGACACCCGATCGTGTCGATAGCCAACGAATCGCTCACACTATAAAATGAACTCCATAATGTAGGGGGGTTTCCAAAAGCATTTCCCTGCCATGGTTCAACAAAAAGAACCGTGCATTCCCAGCAAGATCATTTTCAATCTGATAATCCCCGCTCATGCTGCAAATAACACATCGATCTCGGCTCTATGGGCAAAAAAGGAGACAAACTTTGTGTGCCCCCCAGCTCCCCACCTCAACCCCTTTAGAACCTCTGACATCATCAAAGGGGTGTCTATGAGGGGGGAGGGAGTTCACACTAAGCAACAGCTCTGGGAGGGTATTTTTCCTCATGCAAAACAAATTTAAACAGAAACCACCAAAAACCCCGACAAATTAATGGACAGAGAGTTTAAAGCCATTTCAACTGGGGGCCTATGTGCACTTGTAAATCACCTAGATTTTGACTTGAAAACTGTTTGATTTTTAGTTTTTTAATAACCTGCTAATGCTTAAATTTTCACAAATACCATTTTTTGGTTCGTTATAAAAATGAAAAGTTAAAAATCTGCTTGCATAATAATTTAGAACATATACTGTTTTTTCAAGCAGTTTGTTTAAAAAAAACCCTTTTAATTATACTCTAATAGTTTTAGCTGGAAAATTACAATGACTGCAATCATAAGAAAAATTTTGGAAATACGAGAGAATATTATTTGCATAATAATTTGGAACACAGTGTAGTGCCTACCTACCAATGACCCCTTTGTCACATAAGGCCAGGTCTACACGGCATTGGACAAAGAACTCATTGAAAACCAAATCCTAAAAACGTTCATAAAACTGAGTTTTTTTTTGGTCCACTGCCTGTCAAAAACTGCTGAAAAAACAACCACTGTTTTGCGATTTTTTTTTTTTTTAATTTTATTTTGCGCGTTTTTTTTATGCAAAAGCATTATAATTGCTATGGATTTCTGCAAAAAAGTGCCAAAAAAATGTCCGGCATCTACATAGACTCCAATAGTAAATTTTCTGCTCTGTTCTGTTGTTTTGCAACAAAATGAGCAGAAAAAAATGGTCTGTGGAGACAACAGAACGTTTTTACTATTAACGTCTGAGGGATCTCTTTCCAGTGCTTTTTTTTTTCTTCCCCAGCATTTTGAAAAATGATGAAAAAACGTCCATTTCTGTGTGATGTGTAGACATAGCCTAGGAAGACACCAGTATTCTTAATAGTACATGGTAAGTGGGGGGCCTTTTATAGATTTTGCATTGGGGCCCAAGAGCTTTAAGTTACACCTCTGCTTATCGCTGTAGGTTTTCGGGTCAGCCACTCTTGTTCCTTTGAGACCCAATGTGCATTCCTCTAGAAGGGAAACCTACTGATGACATAATCAGGGTCTCGGACATTCCTGGAATTGTCTTGTATTCAGTGATCCAACAGCTCAATAACACATTTAATCATGGTCAGTGACCATGATTAAAAGCATCAGGAGGAGAAACATTCCGGACATGGTGGAGAATATTACTCTATAGCTCTCTGAGATAGAAGTGCCATTCAAATAGGCTTCATCCATTTCCTTGTTTGGTTTAATGAGTCAAGACTTTATAAGAGATATCTATGTAACGACCATTTTGCTTTTAGCTACATGGATATGGTTCTGGAATTATTTAAATCAATACAAATAATTAGTATAGGTTTCTAAAATATGTTCCTAAGACTAATGTTAAATGTTAATGACACGAACAATGAAACCATGCACTAAATGGTCATTTATTATAAAAAAAAAAATATAAAAACTCATTAGACTCTTGACCTTAAGGTTAAGGCTTGCCAAAGATTAATCAGACCACAATCACCGATAATAAATTGTTTTGGGGCATATTGTGTAGGAAGGTAATGTATAATGTGCTTTTACGGACTGACTCCATACTCTTAGAAGAAGCATGCAGGAATGCACACTATGAATTCATCAGAGCATTAGAGATAGTATCTCAGTAGTGGTGTGGGGCTCATTAGAGATTGGGAAGTGGCTGTTGGTCACCATATCATGTTAAACCGGAGTGTTAAAGGGGGTTTCTCACCACAATGATTAGCTTTAAAGATGTAGAGAAAGGTAAATAAAGAATATTACTAAATGCATTGCTGTTCTAATTTTTCTTCCTTTCAGAGCTAGAGCAGTTCTCATCTCCAACTTCTCTATGCTCTACAAGGCTCTAGAGCCCTGGCCGGGATGGTAAGGTTACTCCCTGCTGTGTCTTGTACAGGAACTTGTTTACATTTCTTTCTGTAAAACTTTAAGGGCCGGTTCACACGGCTTATTCAAGCCGTAGTTGCGGGACGGATTCCGCCCGCAATACTGCTTGAATAAGGAGCGGGGTGCTGCTCGCCGGCCCCACAGACTTTCATTATCCACGGCGTGTATTCCGCCTGGATAATGAACATGTTCATTTCTCCCCGCCCGGCGGATTCGCCGAGCGGGTCGGAGAGACGGAATCCATAGTTCTCTAGGAGAACTGTGGATTACCGTAATGGCTGGGACGGATTCCAGCCGTATTGCAGCGCAATCCGTGCCCAAAATAAGCCGTGTGAACGGCCCTTTAGGGTACGTCCACACGACAAGGGTTTTCAGTCAATTTTTCAGATTTGAAAACAGACGGTCAACCATCTCCATAGACTATAATAGAAAATCCACCCAGTAGTCTACACTGCATGGTTTTTCTACTGGGTGGATTTTCACACAGCCTGCATTACGAAAAACTCGGATCATGCATATTTTTCCACTTGGTTTTTTGGCGGAAGGTGTGCTAGTCAATAATTAGGGGGTCAGGCAAATCCGCAAACCGTGGACAGAACGGTCTCCCAAAACATTGAAAGACGATAAAATACCGATGGGATTCTTTTATCAGAATCCAGCCGGTATTTTGTCAATGCTGTCTCGACGTATCCTAACTCTTTAGAGCTCTTTGGCCTTATGTCCTGCTATTGAAATCCTTCCATTATCAGTGTCCCTCTTACAGGCTCAGCTAGGAATAGCAGAGCTGATATTCTTATCACTGCAGTAGAATCGTCCACAGTCAGAACAGGAAGTGGGAGTCTGACGCTGCCTGTGAAGAGCCTGCAATGTGAAACAGTATGGTGAGAACATCCGGTGATCCCTTAATGATCTGTGCAAGTGCATATTCAAAGGGGATTCCCCTGCTCCATCGTGACCCGATGGAGTGTGGGGAATATCTATACAGTCAGCCCCAGGGGACCTAGAGTAGCTCCGTTGATATCTGTATAGCAAGGCTGCTGTCAGGGCACACTGTGTGCTGCTCTCACTGCAGCCTGTGTCATACTGACACGGAGTGCAATGTATTAGCATACCTAAAATATTTATCCCTTAATGGGATTAAAAAAATTGTGGTGATGTTTAGACTATAATGATCTTTAGAATGAAAGTAACAGGTTGTTTAGTTTGATAAGTGAATGGTGTAAAAAAAAAAAACCTAAAAAAAAGCAAATGCAGAAAAACTTTGTTCACGATGCAAAAACATTTAAAAAAAAATAATCCTGCAGTATTTTATTTCTAAACTTAACCTATACCCCCCAAAAATACAAATTTTCCTGCATAAAACAAGTCCTCATACAACTGCATCACTGAAAAAAATAAAAAAGGTACAGCTGTTGAAACAGTTGTTTCAACTGTAGGAGGCAAAAACTACAAAATATAGCTAGTCATTAAGTACTTTTCAGGCCTGGGGCTTAAGGAGTTAAAAGTCCTACGAGAATACTATGGCGTGTTGCACCACAAAATGCATGTGTAATACAAGCTATGGGTGTATTATTGTGCATATACATGAAAGCTAGGACTATAGGGATGCACCCAACAACTAGCAAAAATAGAGGTTGACTGCACTTGTTACATGCCATACAACAGGGATAGGGGAATTTCTTTTTTGTGCAAAGAGCCTTTTGGATATTTATGACATCATTTGTGGTTCATACAAAATGATCAGCTTTGGCCAAACATTTAAGTAACTCTAATGTAATGGCTAGAACCACTTCCCTCCCTGCTGAGCACAAGCATAGATGAATATAGCTGAGTGGATGAGTACATCAACAGCAAATCTTATCCATGCAGTTTCCCCACTGTGGCACATCAAGGGGGAAAAGGCTTGAAAAGGAGTTGTAACGAATGTGCTGAATGCTAACCAGAGTTTCCAAAGGGTTTTCTCATAATAGAAAATAATGGAATATCGTTAGGATATGCCATCATTGCCTGATAAGTGCAGGACCCATCCGTGGGAACCTCCCCTTTCTTGGGATGGGGCCCCTGAAAGTCACTGCAGAGAGCCAGTCGCTGTACTCGGAACTCCCATAGAACAGAATGTAGAGTGACTGTGCATGCATGGCCTGCTCTCCAGTCTGCGCAGTGACTTTGAGGGGCCGAGATGGGTGTGGTTCCCACCTTTAGGGTGCTTTCACACGGTGTGTTTTTTATGTGTTTTTTTGGATGCGTTTTTTGTGCAACAATGTATAGCATTAATTGTTGTGCCTGCCTGTACAAAAAACGCATCAAAAACCGCACCGTGTGAAAGCACCCTTAGAACCCGTACCTATCAGACAACCATGGCATAATCTAGTGATATGACATAATTTTCTGTCATAGTAAAACCCCTTTAAATGCAATGTGCCTGATCCACCATGGTGTAATGTCCATGCAGTAGCACATCTGTGTACAAAAGGCATAAACTAGGGTTGGCCTTGAAGTCTTGGATGCCCCCATCCTCCCTAGCTTAGATGCAATGCGTCTGAATCTACATTTCTTCAGTTGCATATTGGGGCAGAAATGGTATAGGCTAGAACTTTTACTGATATACTTGATGTCCCCAAATAAATGGCAGGAGCTTTGGACGCATGCGCAGGAGCACTTTGGAAAGGGACAGTTTGAGTAAAATCTACTGCTGCGCATGCGTTGGTCTCCGAAGCAGACTTGGGGACACCGAGCGCAGGGTCGGATTAAACAATTTTGCGGGTTACATACGGCCAAAGGCCCGGCCATATATGTGAGAATTTGCACTGTCTTTCACTAATCACTCTTATTTTTAGGAGGAAAAATGTAGTAATCGGGCATCCTATGAGATAGTGGTGGTTGTAACTATAAGGGTATGTTCACACAGCGTTTTGGGTCCGTGTGAACATATGCTTTTGGATGCGTGTTTGGGTCCGTCTAGACGGACCCAAACACGCATCTGACAATGAGCAGTGAGTTTTACAGTGCTCGCAATGTAAAACACGCATCGATGTTCCCATGAGTGATCGCCGAGGTGTGTTTACCTTGCGTCTGTCGGATCCATCTTTCGGATCCGTTCCAAGAATTGACATGTCAAGTCTTGAAGCGAAGGATGCATCAGACGCCCTAGAATAGTCTCGGGTTCGATCCTGTTGCATCCAACACGGATCCAAAACGCAGCTGTATGTTGAATCCGATTGGATCCAACACGAACCCGAAATCCTATCCAAAAACGCTGTGTGAACATACTCTTAGGGCATGTCCCCACAGCACAGGTTTTCGGCCGGTTTTTCAGCCGGTTTGCGGTTTTTTAGACCGGCTGAAAAACCGGCTGAAAATGAGCACAATTGTGCTCTATGGAAAACCCGTGCAGCAGTCCCCACTGCATGTGTTTTCCGCCCGGCGTTTTTTCCGCCCGCGGGCCGCTCAAAGAGACATTGTGCATGTTCATTCTTCCGTCTGGTTTCCGGACAGAATATGAACACCACAATGGGTGGGCTCTTCTCTGCTCATCGCGGCTAAAAGCCGCCCCCCCCCCCCCCCGACTGGTATTTGTTCACTGCCGTGTGAACGCACCCTTAGGGTACGTCCACAAAGCAGTGGTAAAATGCCGGTATTTTATCGTCTCTTGCATGGCTTTGGGGGACGGTCCTATCCGCAGTTTGTGGATTCGCCCGTTCCCCATAACAATTGAATTTGCACACCTTCCTCCAAAAACAATGTTCCAAATTTTTCAGAACGCCGACGCCTGAATAGCCGTCCGGCTGCAAATCCGTTCAGTGTAGATTACTGAACGGATTTTCTAAGGGGGGTGGTTTCTTGTCAGTGTTCAGACTATTTCCAAATCCGCAAACTGTCTGAAAATCCGACGAGAAAACCATGATGTGGACAGACCCTTCTACATCCAGCTGACAATGTTCTGGACTTTTATGTATTGTTGTAATGACTGGTGTCTCCTATTGTGTATGGCGGTTTATGGGTTAAGTTCTTGCAGGGTGCCGTTGTGCGCTCACCTTTCCCTCGGTAACCTCACTTCCTCTCGGCCTGGGTTCATGAGATTACACGAGTGACATTCCTGATGCAGAGTGCTGCCGTTGGGAGGAATCTCGTCTGCTGGACGGTTTCAGTGTAACTAGAAGAAATAGTCGGTTTCCTTTTTACAGAGGGAACAGGATTTGTTTATACACATTGTTGCAAATATGGAGGTCAGCTTCCCGTTGGCCCCCAGTCCTCTGGAGCAGCTCGCTCGCTCTGTAACATGAATGTAGAACGAATGGTCCGGGTTTAGTCTAATTCTCTTTTAGCAAAGTGTTATGATTGGAGTGAAAATACAAGTGTCTGGAGATCTGACATCCATTCAGAGGAATAGGATAAACCGTGTCCTCCACTACAGTTACACTGCATACAATGTCCACAATTTGGCTAAAATGTTGCCGTGAAAAGTCTGTTTGACTGTTAGATTCCATTGATGACTATTACATTGCTTCTAGTGGAGAATAGCCCTGTATGTGTGGTAGCTGCTACAGCATGCCAGGCATACCAAGGTAAAGTAGGGCCCCATATACTTCAATCTGTGCCAGATTATGGTTCCTCACAACTCGGACATTGTACAGTGCTTTTTTTTGTCTGCCTGGAACTTGACCATAAGCTGATCGGGATGTGTGCCCCTTCTCCGTGGTAAACTGAAGAGAAACTTGACAATCAGGGTTTGTTTTCTCCTGCAGCGCCACCTCAGGGAAGATTAAACATTACACAGTGTCCATTCAAACCAATGGGCTGTTTTTGTAATGCAGGACAGGACAGGTCCTCCAGAGTGAGAGACCCTCTTTGGTACCACTTTTCACTTGGATAAATTGAGCCACCAAAGAAATAAAGCAGAAACTTGACCTGTCCCTGATCTGCATCTGTAGCCATCTTAAAGCAGAAAATGTACTTTTGAAGCTTTAGCTCTTCTTTTGGGAGTATGTTTTCTACATATCCATCTAAAAAGCAAATCCTTCAATTTTGATTATTCACATTGATTCAGTATAAGGTAAAGCTCTCTCCTGTTTTTTTTATTTTTTTATTTAGGTGCACATTTTTGGTTTGGGACTAAACATGCTGCTATCTGGAGAAGTTAGTAGTTTCTTAAATTGTGTGATAATTTGACATTTGCTTAACGATTTCCTTTTAATTGCATTTGACCATACGTCAAAACATGCAGTTCTAAGCAGTGACGTTGGACTTCTTTTTTTTTTTTTTAAACTTGGTTCTCTATTGGCTGTCACACTTTCTCCTTGCAATTTGATTTGGGAGGTTTGTTTAGATTTTTATGATGGATACAAGCATATACATGTACAGCATGGACACATAGGATACGTTTTCCACTGACACTTAAAAAAAAAATAATTATATGTTCACATGTCGTGTTTTCTCTGTGTGAACATACATTTTTGGATGCATGTTTGGGTCCATCTATACGGACCCAAACACACCTGACCATGAGCAGTGTGTTTTTTGCATTGCTCGCAATGTACAATACGTATCGGTGTTCACATGAGTGATCGCCGATGAATGTTTACATTGCTTCTTTCAGATCTGTTCTAAGAATTTACATGTCAATTCTTGGTCCGAAAGACGCAGTAGGAGCCCTATTTTAAAATAAAAGGTGCGATCCTGCTGCATCCAACACAGATCCAAACATTGTTGGATCCAATCGACGCTACGTTTTTGGATGCGATTTTTGGATCGAACACGGACCTGAAGTCCTATCCAAAAACGGCGTATGAACATACCCTTATAGCGTGCTCTCTGAGGTCAGTGGACTCTCGACTTTTACTAACAGGTGTTATCCAGAGTGAAACACTCCTTCAGCCCCCTCCACTTTCAAACTCCACTGTTCCCTCCTTGTTAGGCAATTCTTGTCAGCAAATCATGCCAGCCCCTGGAAGTAGCATGTAGGCAGAATTCACGGTAGGCATCTACAAGAACAGATTTCTTTGCAAAGCATTTATGATTGTCTTGCTCCCACTTGTAAGGCTATGTTTACACAGCAATTATGCCATGTGGCCGGGTGCGGGGGGCTGGCACCTCACCGGCCCATAAACATTCATTACCAGCGGCGCGTATACACCGCTGGTAATTCACATGTCGCTTATCTCCCCCCGCGGCGGATTCGCTGAGCAGGGAGAGGAGACGTAATCCATAGTTCTCTATGAGAACTGTGGATTACCGAAATGACGGGACATATTCGGCCGTAATTTGCGCACTCCGGCGCGTAATTACGGACTGAAATACGTCCAATTTTAAGCCGCGTGAACGTAGCCTAAGGCTGTATTGAGCTCACAAATCCGCCGTGAATAAGGGGCGGGACGGGGGCGGGGCCAGAGCGCGGTGGGGTCGCCGCTCCCCGGCCCCATAGACTTGCATTATCCACGGCGCGTATTGCGCCTGGATAATGTGCATGTCACTTTCTCCCCGCCCGGCGGATTCGCCAAGCGGGGAGCAGCGACGGAATCCACTGTTCTCTATGAGAACGGTGGATTACAGTAATTACTGCGACGGATTGGCGCCGTACTGCAGCACAAATCCGGCGCGCAGTACGGCACCAATCCGCGCCGAAATAAGCCGTGTGAACGGCCCCTTAGATTGTGAGTCTACAATTCCTATCGCTCAGAATACCACCCCCCCCCCCCCACCTTTGGGAATGGAATGTGTAGCCTGTGATTGTGAAACTTCACAGAAAGTCATTTTAGACAAGTATATTACCCCGTGCATATCTGATAAGCACTAAATTGATGGCAACTTTACGACTCGTAACATATACAATCCCTATCCAGTAAAGTCCAACAGATGTGGCCTATGACCCCCCCCCCCCCCAACCCTAAACGATTAGGCACAACAGTGCAGAGGTCATTGATCTGTCCACAGCAGAAGCGCAGTCCGTGATTGCCATCTAGTGGTGATAGTAAGCAACAACCCTCATTAGACATCAAGTGTCCACCCACCTCATTATATTTTCAGCCAGTAAAAGAGTAGCCAAATATGAGAGAGGAGGGGAAACCTGGACAGAGATTTGGGCCTATAAAACACATGGCAAGAGTCAAATCTGTGTTCATAGCCTGGGGTTCAACCCCCCTCCAACCCTTCCCCCCGCTCCCGAGCACACGGCGTAATTGCGGGCGAAATACGTCCCACAGTTACGCCGTGAATAAGCTGTGTGAACCCTGCCTAAGGAGTCCAGTAGGAGGTCTTATCAGTGATTGACAGCTGTCTCTGTATACACACTAATACAAGACTGTCAATCGCTTTAAACACCTCCTACTGGACTCTATTATCCAGAATAAGCAGGCATTTAGAAGAATAAAATACACATTTTACTGAAAATTTCCACATAGAACAATATATCAGTGTGCTCTGCTCTTGCTGCTCTATACCATGCTGTCTGCCGATCTGAAAGCATTTTCAATGCGACAGGTAACCCTTAAACAGTCTAAAAATGCGCCAGATTTATCAAGGTGGCTCATGCTATTTGATAAATTTAGCATATCTTAAGACTTGTCTGGCTTTTTAGACCAGCTATTAGTTGTACTTTTGTAGGGATTTCAGACACCATTTTTGGTGCAGTCTGTCACATTGTGGTCATGCCCTTTTACATAAAACCACATCCACATTTGACAAAGTCTAACCTCCATATTGGTGAGGTCACAAAAAGTGTCTAAGGGTATGTTCACACTGCGTTTTTGGATACGATTTCGGGTCCGTGTTGGACCCGAAAATCACATCCAAAAACGTAGCGTCGATCGGATCCAACATGCAGCTGCGTGTTTGGATGCGTGTTGGATACAGCAAGATAGCACCCTATAGTTTATTATAGGGCTCCTGCTGCGTCTTTCGCTCCAAGAATTGACATGCCAATTCTTGGAACACATCCGAAAGACGGATTCGACATATGCAGTGTAAACACGCATCGGTGATCACTCATGTGAACGCCGCCGATACGTGTTTTACATTGTGAGCAATTTAAAACACATTGCTCATTCTATACGGACCCAAACACGCATCCAAAAGCGTATGTTCAAACGGTGCAAACACGCTGTGTGAACATACCCTAATGCCCATTAAGTGTTTATGACCTGACGCACCAAAAAGCCATAATCCAAACCATTTTACAAAACTTTTTCTTGCCACAATAGTAAATGAGGGCCAAATGGCATAACGGCACTACTTGACCGTGGGAATCCTTGGCTCGCAAAATACTATTTTTCGGCATAGTCAACCCATGGCTAGGCTTTTTTGCCAGAGATGGAAAAGTTTGCATGCCGTGCTTGCACCAGCAAAGGGGACTTATTGATTCACAGTGGCTACAAAAGCGATATTTCAGCATTGCAATAATCATCTCTAGTGGTTTGTTGCTCATATTCAGCTCCTTTCATGATCCTTTGTCACAATCCGCCCATTTTCACAGATATACAGATTGAGAAGCTCTTCATTTTGTGGTGTGAGAATTCATGTCCATCAGGGTCATGGCTTGTCTTTTATATACGCCACCTACCTCCTCACAATGCCGGCATCCACTATTCAGTGCTCATAAACATTTAGCAACCATCAATAAATGTCATTAGGTGAAATTTTTTTTCCCTACATGAAGGATTTCTTTTACGCTCCTTTGCCTAAGGGTGCATTCACATGGAGTGTTTTTGGTGCGTTTTTTATGTATTTTTAGGGCAGTGTTTTGTTTTTTATTGCAGAAATGCGCAGCATTAATTGCTGTGTGTTAATGCTAAAAACCGTTGTCCAAAAACACACCAAAAAACGCTCCGTGTGAAAGCACCTCTATACGCATTTTCATGTTGGGCACCATCTTGTTATGCCGCCTCTCAGCTCCATCTATCACTTGATATTGGCTGGAATGTTGCAACTCTACTGCTATTCCGGCAACATAATAAATTGAAAGCATCCGTTTCATAGTGACCCTGTCCTGTCTAAAATGCTGGTAGTTTAATTGGCATTCCAGTCAACATGAATGGCTTTTGTTTTTTTCCAGTTGCAAAGGGATTAATGTTATTTCACTTACATTAAATTGGTATAAAGGAGTTTATCATTTTAGAACATTTGTTTGATATTGTTGATCTCGGAGGGTTCTGTAGACCATGCACAAGTGAAATATGAAATGAAACCTGGCTCATTGCAGCGTCCTTCGGTGATAACAGCTAACTTGTATATTCAGGCAGTCCTCGACTTACACCGTTCCGACTTACATCTGTCCCCTAGTTACAAAAGGAGATTTGTGGGGCATGTTGGCACTTGTCGTTCCATGTTCTACAGCAAATAGTAACTGTAGAACTAGAAGCGCCAGCATGCCACAGCAGCACATGAGGTGAAAATGAGATGAAATCTTCTTAACAGGGGCACAGACAACAAAACAAAAGTAAAAAAACCCTTCCCTGCACTATCCAAAACTAAAAAAAAAAACTTTTGTGCTGGAGTTGCATTTAATAAATATGCCTGGTCTGACTTACATACAAATTCAACTTAAGAACAAACCTACAGTCCCTATCCTCTTCATAACCCGGGGACTGCCTGTATATTCATTTATATATAGTGCTGCTATATTCCACAGTGCTATACAGAGATTGTCATTATTCATATTGGGCCTCACAATCTATATTTCAGATTGTTTTTGGAGTGTGGGGGAGAAACAGAGTATCCAAACATGGGGAGTACACAGGGGTGTAACTTTGGTTCAAAAAGTGGGGGGGGGGACCAATTTTCCCTCTCATCCACTATCTTCCTAACCTTCCCTCTTTCACTCGCCTACCCTTACATTTCCCCTCCCGTCTCTTTTCTCCCCTCCTCATCCTGCAGTGAAGTGGCCCCCTCTAACCCAGCTAGGAGGTCTGAGGGAGTGCTGTGAGCTTCCCCAGCAGGTCCAGGAGGAGTCCTTATGGCAAACACTTTTGGTGCAATCCATAAGGTTATGAGCGGCTCTATAATTACTGAAGTTTAGAGCCGGACTGGGACTAAAAAGCAGCCCTGGCAATGAAACTGAACCAGCCCACCTATAATATCTCCCCGTCTACATGTAAATAAATAATTTTGTGCAATCCAGAAAATTTCACTTAACCCCTCCCATCTCCCATCACTTCTCCATTAAATTTGTTTTACACACAACAGAATGAGGAAAATAAAAGAACCCAATCTCACTGTAGCCCTAGGAATCACTTATGTCACATACTGTACACCAAAATGTATTTTATTGCATAGCAGAAATGACATCACTCACTGCACCCCAGAAATCAATTCATGGGAGCCACAGAAATTACATTGCTAACTGCAACTTAGAAACGAATTACACATTGTACTCAAGAAGTAATATAATTCACTGTACCCCAAAAATGTATTATATTACATATTGAACCATAGATATGCATTACATTACACACTGTACTCCAGAGATTACATTACACCATACCCCAGAGATTAAATTACTCACTGTACTCCAGAGGTAGACAAGGTACCCCAGAAATTGTGTGTGTGTGTATATATACATATATTGAACACAGACACACTACACACTCAGGGTGGGTTCACATGACAGTTTTTCAGCACTGACAGTGTCATTTGCTTGTTGGAAATTCGGCGCTTGCAAACGCAGAATTCCGATGAGCAATCAACCCAGACTGCCCAAGGCAGATTTCTGCCTCCTATCCATTAGTACTGTTAGTACATAAAACACCTCGAAGAATTCTGTGTAGACGCTGACAGTACGCGGCAAAAATACTCGTTTGAAATCAGTGTCATCTAAATTACGACACTGATTTTACATAGGGTATAATGTAAATCAGTTTCCTGCCAGTTTGGACGCCAGTTCTGAGGCAGATCCAGCACTGAATCCGCCCCAGACTCAGCATTCATATCTGCTGCATGAATGTACCCATAAGGTATGTTCACAAGGCATATAGCGATGCGTACTGTCCGCTCTGCTATATGCCAGGTGTTTTAGAAGTACACGCTGGCCAGTCCACACTTCTAAAATGCTGCAGGGCCGGCCCCATTCACTTGTCCCGGCGCGTAAGTGCAGGGAAGACGTGACCTGGCTAGACACATGGCTGTACATACAGTATATACACATCTCACATATACAATACATAACCTACTCACATGCACACACAACGCCTGGCACCCTTATCCCCTTTTTACCTGTCTCCTGCAGTCTGGTGCAGTTGGCATTCGGCGAGAGCTTCTCTTCTTCTTTGATGAGGACTGAGCATAGGGGAAGTTGTATATGGGGGGGAAGGAAAGATACCGCCCCAGATGCAGAGTGTGCTGGACTGTGAGCAGCGTTCTGATTGGTGATGCAGCCCCTGCTGACTCCTGCTTTACCAATCAGCGCTGCTGTCACTCTGCACTGATACTTGAGGCTGCTACTTACTGTGACCCCCAAGATGCACAGAAATATAGGAAGCAAAGGATTAAAGGGGTTTTGCCACGATCTCATTTCATACCTCCTGTATCCAGCTCTGTGTGCTCAGAAGGGGGGCGTGTGTGATTTGTGTGAATTGCCTATCATGTGACCCAGCAGGATGACATCACCAGGCCTTTCCTCTCTCTAGTCAAAGAAAGGACTGTTTATGTATAGAATTGGAAGTAGCTACACTGTAGCTCAGAGGTAACATTTTTGATTTATAGCACAAGGGTCCTTGGTTCAAATCCCTGCAGGAACTTAACCTGTGGATTTTTTTCCTCTTTATCAATGCACAAACCGGATTGAGGTTTCTTTTTTTTATTTGCACTGTTTCACTTATTTCTAACTAGTCCAAAGAACAGGAGTAGAATGACAGCACCCAGGGTTTGAACACTCAGTAGCTATCTGAGAAGAGAGGTGATATCTGGGCATGTGCGACCAGGACTAAGGAGCTCACAGCCCTGGTCGTATCCCCTGGAGATGAGCTGTAAACAATGGATTACTAAAGGAGCAGCTAAAACAGAAACGGTGCAGAATTTTTAATAATGAAGAATTAGTATAAATGTTTATTATTTAATTTTCAAACTTCCCACGTCAATTTTACTCCATGGCAAAACCCTTTAACTTCTTCCTCCTCTGTGCTCTGCTCTCCCCACTTACCATGTTCTCATGCTTTCATATGGATTATTTTTTATTGAAGTGGATAAAAAGTGGGGGGGACCATCCACCACCCAGAAAAAAGTGGGGGGGACCTGTCCCCTCCGTACCCCCCTAAAGTTACACCTATGGGAGTAAATACTAACTCCTTACAGATATTGTCTTTGGTGGGATTTGAACCACTGAGCCACTGTGCTGCCCAGCTCGTCGCCAGAGAGAGTGATGCCAGTTACGGCAGATTTTAATTTTTTTAAAGGGGTTGTCTTTTGAGTTATTCCTCTTCCAATGATTGAAAGGTGGAGAAGGTAACGCTACCCTGGTGCGCATAGGGGCTTATCAGGTAGCAGTTCCTTCATTTAGGCGTACGAGGTGTAGCGATCATACTCCAAGTCAGTTCTACCTCATCTTCATATTTCACAACTCTTCAGGTGATACTTTCTCGATACAGCTCCAATGCTCCTTTTATTTCAGCACGTTACTAGGACAGCTATCTACATTTAATTATCCGTGCTGCATTTTATGAATAACATGCAAGGCGTAAATGGTTTATTGCGCAGATAATTTTCTTACCTTTACAGATGCCGCTGTAAAGTGCTTTTCAAATTTTCTAATACTTGGCTCTCCTTGTTAACCTAACCAATCTTCTGAAGAGCATATGTGGTTGCTGTCTGGGTAACCATAGAAGAAACCTTTTTCTCTTAATACTCCCATTTTCTTCCCTTTTATATTGCTAAGAGCTTAGAACAAAAGAGCCGCCAGGCTTGCTCTGATCTGATGGGAAGGTTTAATCAAAGTATAGTGTGCTCCAATCTCTTGACATGTAGTGATTTCACAGAAGCCATCAGTAACGGTATAGTATTTTGCCTGTAAAAACACATCGCATTTGCATTGACAGCTGCAGAGATGGGAAAATTTGCTCCTGAATTAGAAAGAAGTTGATGGAAAAAGTTATGACTCTGCAAATGGATTTAAAAAAATGACCGTGTGTGAATAGCAATGCTTGTCCACAAAGACATAGAGCAGGTGATATATGGGTACAGGGTGATACACTGTAAGTAACTTGATGAAAGTGACAGCTCAAAGAATAGCCAAGAACAGGTTCTACTTTGTGCAAGATGTACTCGTCTGCAAATGACCCATGTATGAATGTTCAACCACGCACTTTACAGTCTATATATACACGAGTGCATCGAGAAAAATTAGAATATTATTTGTTATAGGACTGACAAATATATTAAACCTTGTAATTCATACTGTGATGAGCCTATAAAATATATGGGTTGCTCTGTTTGACTTAAAGGGGTTTTGCTACTGAGTGAGTTCCTTACCTGTTATCTGCTCTGGAGAGGAGATAAAGCATGCCGTGTCATGAATGGCTGCAGAGGTGAGGGGGGGGGGTGAGCAGAGAGCGAGGAAGAAGGGAGCGTCTGCAATGTTTACTCAAATAATTACATTACAACCAGTGGATTCTCTATACAGCAGATACATACACTGCACTTTCTTCCCAGCTCCTTCATGTTCCCTGTCATCAGATAAGAAGTGCAAACACGCAAGCGCAGCCAGATCAGCTCCTGTGGTCGTGTCTAATGTAAACTGTCAGGAAACTAAGGGGGACTGAGCAATGCTGTAGCTCTCACAGGCTTCACTTTTTGTAATCACATATATTTAGAAAAGTGATGAAATACTCATTTTGGAGGATCCCACGTCAACATTACATCGTGGCAAAACACCTTTAAGTTATTGATGTTAATTATCTTTTCAGTGATATTCTAATTTTTTGAGATGCACTAGTGTGTATGTGTGTGTGTATATATATATATATATTTATTTTTTTTTTTCATGTACTAGCAAAATTGCTCTTTGCAAGGATATATTGTTTATTTTGTGTGCTACTAATATGAAGGCGATGTATCCAAAAAAGTCTGGTCTGTCTCACTGGGGTTGTAGTCATGTTTTTCACAGTGTGCTGGCAAGTTTAAGCAGTTAGATGTGATGCATCTGGTCAGTCTTGAGAAGGGCTGAGGTAGTCACTTATGCTAATCAGTTTAGATATGAATTCCGTCATGCCTCAGTTTGCTGGGAGGTTTCAGCAGTTCGCTATGATGCATCAGCCTGGAGACCAATTTTGGGTCTGCTGGGGAGTTTCTGCTGCTCGTCTGTATTGATGAGACTGTAGTCGTGCTTCAGTCTGCTGGGGAGTTTCAGCAGCTCACTGTTAGCTGTGACGCATTCGGTCGGTCTGGAGACGATCCTGGGGTTGCTGAGAGGTTTCGGCAGCTCAGACAGCAGCCATGCACTTTGCCGCATGTGTCTTTTGTTGAAGTGCAAGGTTCCTTTTTGAAGGTGTGAGTGCTCTGAAAGGGTTTAATTTTTTAAGAATGCTCAAGTTCAATATATGCACAATCCATTCACATTGACTAAAGAAAAATGGCTTGTTATGTGTGGAAATTTAACATCTCACCAGTGCCATCCCAAAGACCTTTTAATTAATTTTTGCTTTTGGGTGCTTTCACACGGTGCATTTTTTTTTATGCATTTTTGATGTTTAATGTGTTTTTTGATGCGTTTATGTGCAGCGATGTACAGCATTAATTGCTGTGCCTTCCTGTACAAAAACGCGGCAAAACACAGCAAAAACGCACCTTTGTGATCCGATTATTTTTTATTATTATTTTTTTTTAAATGTTGAGAATGGTAGATTTATAAGAAGTGAAAACTGATCTAAAGCCTCCAGAAGTTACATCTGTGCTATATTTGGTGTAATTGGTCCATTGTTTGGTTGTGCATAATTAAAGGACACCATTTACAGCAAATTTTCATTTATTTGCAGATATGTCAAGTGGTTATTCCTAGAGAGCTGAAACCCAATCTAAAACTTTCCATAGTGCATGATTTACCTATGTGTGAAATTTGGTGCAGATTGGCCCTGTGTAATAATTTTACGAATTTCTAGAGATAAAAGGGTTTTCTACGCCGTAAATACCCAATATTTAAAATTTAATATGAGAAAATGTTAACTATGATGTGTTCTAATATGTTTAACCCCTTACCGCCAGAGCCAGTTTTGGCCTCTCTGACAGAGCCCCGGTTTTAAAATCTGACGTGTCACTTTATGTGAGAATAACTTTTTGACACCTATCCATGTGATTCAGAGATTGTTTTCTAGTGACACATTGTGCTTTAAGTTAGTAATAAATTTTGGTCCAAAAAATCCATGTTTATTTGTGAAAAATATCATGATATGAAAATTTGCAAAAATTTGCAATTTTCAAAGTTCTAAAATTTCTGTAAGACACTTATTCCACTCAACATAGTTTATAACTAGCATCTACCGTCTACTGTAGATTGGCATCATTTTTTAAATGCCTTTTTTTAACGAAATTAGGGGGCTTGGAAATGTAGTAGTAATTTTTCACATTTTCAAGAAAATTTGCAACATTTTTTTAGGGACCAGTCCAGTTCTGATGTGGCTTTTAGGAGTCTGTATGTTAGATACCCCCATCTAAGAAACTAGATAAATGACCCCATCTAAGAAACTAGACCCCTTAAAGTATTTAAAAAAGCATTTAGGAAGATTGTTACTCCCTTTAGATATTTCACAAAAAATTAAAGCAAAAATGGAGGTTTAAATTTAAAAATTTCACTTTTTTTTTTGCAGATTTTCAATTTTTATTCATTATTCACTGGAACATGGTAAATGTGACCAGGTAAATGCAAATCAACATCAATTCCCCAGATTCTACCGTTTTCAGAGATATCTCATATGTTGCCCTAGTGCGTTATTTGGCTCAACCACAAGCCCCTTAATAGGAGGAGCACCTACTGGACTCTGAGGTCTCATTTTCATTATGATTTTATTGAGGCGCCATTTCAGGTTTGGGGACACCCTAAGGTGCTAAAACTTAAACTCCCCTAAAAAGACCTCATATTGCAATACATGACAAAATACACCAAACCGAGAGTCTATGATCAAAAATGTACAAAATTCTTTATTTTATCAACAATTTTAAAACATATATAAAAACTATGAGGTACACAGAAAATCACCAAGTGGTAATATAGGTGATCCAAAAAGACCCAGTAAATCTCCCTACTAAAAGTTGTAATTTTAGGCATGTATCATTAATCTACGCAGGTATGCCAAATGTTAGGGTCTATTCCCTCTACAGTTGTCATGTAAGTGGATTCATCACATTATAAACAGACAACTAGAGCTACACAGTGGAATCAACATACAAAGAGCATAACCAAAAGTGCAATAGTACTTAACCAATGGGATGGTAACTGGGAGGTATCACCTATAACCCCTGAGGAAGCGATCTATACGCGAAACGCGCGTTGGGGTTTAATAGGTGATACCTCCCAGTTAAAATCCCATTGGTTAAGTACTATTGCACTTTTGTTATGCTCTTTGTATGTTGTTTCCACTGTGAGCTCTAGTTGTCTGTTTTAATGTGATGCATCCACTTACATGACAACTGGTAGGAGCAATAGACATAACATTTGGCATACCTGCGTAGATTAATGATACATGCCTAAAATTACAACTTTTAGTAGGGAGATTTACTGGGTCTTTTTGGATCACCTAAATTACCACTTGGTGATTTTTGTGTACCTCATAGTTTTTATATATGTTTTAAAATTGTTGATAAAATAAAGAATTTTGTACATTTTTGATCAGAGACTCTCGGTTTGGTGTATTTTGTCATGTACTGCAATTTTTGGAGAGTGATCTAGATATGGTAGGAGGCCAGATACGGTATAGGCCTAGCCTCATGAGCAACTGGGGTGTAGTCTTTGGTTGTTTGGTTAAAGACCTCATATTGGAAATTAAACCCCTTAAGGAATATGTCCGGGGGTGTAGTGAGTATATAAACCCCACAGGTGTTTCACAAATTTTTTTAGCGTTAGGCAGTGAAAATTCAAAAAAATATTTTTTCCAGTAATCTGCAATTTTAGTTGAAAATGTTTAATTATTACATGGAATTCTGGAAAAAAAAAAAAAGACCCCAAATTGTGTTCGCAATTTTTCAATTCGGCAATACCCTACATGTGGGTTAAATGCTGTTTGGCGCATGGCAGGGGGTACAAGGAAGGGAGTGTTATTGGGCCCTTTTGGATTGCGTTTTGGTGGGGCCTTTGTCACATTTAAGGGCTGTTCACCCCGGAGTTTCACACCGTGTTTCAGCGCTTTAGGTCGTTTGGGGTGCGCTCTGTCGGTCCCAAGAGGGAAATCTAACATTAGGAGATTATCACTGCTCACTGGGGCTGAACAGGAGTGTAAATTCGTGTGATAAGCCTTCAAACCCCCCAAAAAGTACCAGATAGGTAAACCTTTAGAAGTTTCCCCATTTTGGATTCAACACCTCTCATGGATCTCATCTAGGGGTGTATTGTGCATTTGTGCATTATTTATGTATTGCTGTCTTCTGATAGCCGTAACTTTATTTTTCTGTATACAGAGCTGTGTAAGGACTTTTTTTTTTTGTGTGATGAACTTATCTTTTAATTGGCACCACTGTTGATATGGGTTTTTGATGACTTTTTGTTCCATTTTATATGCTGCGGGATGAACAAAAATCACAATTCTCTGACTTTTTTTTTTTTTTTTTTTTTTTTAACAGTGTTCACCGTACGGGTTAATTAACATGATATGTTTATAGGGTGGGCCGTTACGCATTCGGCAATACCAAATATGGGTACTTTATTTATTTTTGTTCTTTTTGGGGCGATTGCCGTTTGTAAAGGAGAAAAGGGCGGTGTACGTATTTTTAGTTTATTTTCCGTGTTTGTGTTTTACTTTTTTACACTTTTTCCAGTGTAAAATTGTATGAGCGATATTCAAATCGCTCATACAAGAGGAGCCCTGCACACCGCATTAGTGCTGTGTACTAGTCTCCATAGTGATTGACATGCATTGTGGGCATGGTGACATCACCGGACGACCTGGATGCGGCCGGAAGAGGAGACCAGCGAGCGTGTCTCTGCCGTTCGCTGTGCCGATCGCAGGCAGGAGGGGCCCACTCCTCCTGCCTGCAGCTTTGATGTTGTGACCATGATATGTCACGTCATCGAAGGGTTGATCATCCGCGGCCGGAGCTCACTCCGGCCGCGGGGGATGCGGCATGATGCCAGCGGTAATATTCCGCTGGTTCCATGCCGCGATCTTGCGCGCTCCGCTTGTGAGCTCGCAAGATCACCATGACGTACCCATACATCAATTTGCGGGAACCCCTACCCCACCTTGACGTATAGGTACATCAAATGTCGTTAAGGGGTTAAACACGAACAAATACTAATCAGTTTAGAGCAGCGGTCCCCAACCTTTTTTCTACTAGGAACCGGTTTGATGCACTACAATTTTTCCACGGCCCAGTGGGGAGTCGGGGTTATTGGGGCAGGGTTATGGAGGGGGCTGGATGTTTAGGATCACACACACAAAAAACCCCCAATAAAGTGCATACTGTGTCATTTAGGGGTATCGTATGGGGTAACCAGTATGTTATAACTGGAGACTGATTGTCAGCTCTGTGGGTCACTATTATATTAATAATGCTGACCCACAGAGCTGATCATCAGTCTGCAGTAATATTGATCAGCTCTTTGGGTCAGCATTATACATGTATAATATACATATGTAATCAGCTCTGTCATTATAGAGATATATGCCCCCTGTAATAAGTAGTGATACATAGCTGCCCCAGTAGTGATAGTGATAGATAGCTGTCCCAGTAGTGATAGATAGCTGCCCCAGTAGTGATAGTGATAGCTAGCTGCCCCAGTAGTGATAGTGATAGATAGCTGCCCCAGTAGTGATAGTGATAGATAGCTGCCCCAGTAGTGATAGTGATAGATAGCTGCCCCCAGTAGTGATAGTGATAGATAGCTGCCCCCAGTAGTGATATGGGAAAGGGGCTGAGAAGCCCACAGCGCCCTCTGTAGGTTGTAACAAATCCTCAATTTGCTTTTGACCCACCGAGTCTTGAGAAAGCAAAAAGGATTTTTTAGCCAAGCCAGTATCTCTCATCTACAGACAACGCTGTTTCGGGATTTTTGTCCCTCTTCAGTGCAGAGTAGAGAAGATACTGGCTGGCTGTGTGGGAGGCATCGGGTAGCTCAGGAAGGGAAGATCTCTCTTTAAGGAGAGCACCGAACAAACGGCTTGTAGAGTTTTTGTTTTGCCTTTTCGCCCTCTACTTAGCATCTGCATATCACAAGGCATTATGGGATAGTGATAGTGATAGATAGCTGCCCCCAGTAGTGATAGTGATAGATAGCTGCCCCCAGTAGTGATAGTGATAGATAGCTGCCCCCAGTAGTGATAGTGATAGATAGCTGCCCCAGTAGTGATAGTGATACATAGCTGCCCCAGTAGTGATAGTGATACATAGATAGCTGCCCCAATAGTGATACATAGCTGCCACAGTAGTGATACATAGCTGCCCCTGTAGTGATAATGATACATAGCTGCCCCCAGTAGTGATAATGATACATAGCTGCCCCCAGTAGTGATAGTGATACATAGCTGCCCCTGTAGTGATAATGACACATAGCTGCCCCAGTAGTGATACATAGCTGCCCCAGTAGTGATAATGAAACATAGCTGCCCCAGTAGTGATAGTGATGCATAGCTGCCCCCAGTAGTGATAGTGATGCATAGCTGCCCCCAGTAGTGATAGTGATGCATAGCTGCCCCCAGTAGTGATAGTGATGCATAGCTGCCCCAGTAGTGATAGTGATGCATAGCTGCCCCCAGTAGTGATAGTGATGCATAGCTGCCCCCAGTAGTGATAATGAAACATAGCTGCCCCAGTAGTGATAGTGATACATAGCTGCCCCCAGTAGTGATACATAGATAGCTGCCCCCAGTAGTGATACATAGATAGCTGCCCCCAGTAGTGATACATAGATAGCTGCCCCAGTAGTGATACATAGCTGCCCCCAGTAGTGATACATAGCTGCCCCCAGTAGTGATAGTGATACGTAGCTGCCCCCAGTAGTGATAGTGATACGTAGCTGCCCCCAGTAGTGATAGTGATACATAGCTGCCCCCAGTAGTGATAGTGATACGTAGCTGCCCCAGTAGTGATAGTGATACGTAGCTGCCCCAGTAGTGATAGTGACACGTAGCTGCCCCCAGTAGTGATAGTGATACGTAGCTGCCCCCAGTAGTGATAGTGATACGTAGCTGCCCCAGTAGTGATAGTGATACGTAGCTGCCCCAGTAGTGATAGTGACACGTAGCTGCCCCCAGTAGTGATAGTGACACGTAGCTGCCCCCAGTAGTGATAGTGATACGTAGCTGCCCCCAGTAGTGATAGTGATACGTAGCTGCCCCCAGTAGTGATAGTGATACGTAGCTGCCCCCAGTAGTGATACATAGCTGCCCCAGTAGTGATAGTGATACGTAGCTGCCCCCAGTAGTGATAGTGATACGTAGCTGCCCCAGTAGTGATAGTGACACGTAGCTGCCCCCAGTAGTGATAGTGACACGTAGCTGCCCCCAGTAGTGATACGTAGCTGCCCCCAGTAGTGACACGTAGCTGCCCCCAGTAGTGATACGTAGTTGCCCCCAGTAGTGATACATAGCTGCCCCCAGTAGTGATAGTGATACGTAGCTGCCCCAGTAGTGATAGTGATACGTAGCTGCCCCAGTAGTGATAGTGACACGTAGCTGCCCCCAGTAGTGATAGTGACACGTAGCTGCCCCCAGTAGTGATAGATAGCTGCCCCCAGTAGTGACATGTAGCTGCCCCCAGTAGTGACACGTAGCTGCCCCCAGTAGTGATACGTAGCTGCCCCCAGTAGTGATACGTAGCTGCCCCCCAGTAGTGATACGTAGCTGCCCCCCAGTAGTGATAGCTGCCCCCAGTAGTGATAGCTGGCTGCCCCCAGTAGTGATAGCCAGCTGCCCCCAGTAGTGATAGCCAGCTGTCCCCCAGTAGTGATAGCCAGCTGCCCCCCAGTAGTGATAGCCAGCTGGCCCCCAGTAGTGATAGCCAGCTGGCCCCCAGTAGTGATAGCTAGCTGCCCCCAGTAGTGATAGCTAGCTGCCCCCAGTAGTGATAGCTGGCTGCCCCCAGTAGTGATAGCTGGCTGCCCCCAGTAGTGATAGCTAGCTGCCTCCCAGTAGTGATAGCTGCCCCCCAGTAGTGATAGCTGCCCCAATAGTGATAGCTAGCTGCCCCCAATAGTGATAGCTGGCCCCCAGTAGTGATAGCTGCCCCCAGTAGTGATAGCTGGCCCCCAGTAATGATAGCTAGCTGCCCCCAGTAATGATAGCTAGCTGCCCCCAGTAATGATAGCTAGCTGCCCCCAGTAGTGATAGCTGGCCCCCAGTAGTGATAGCTAGCTGGCCCCCAGTAGTGATAGCTGGCCCCCAGTAGTGATAGCTGGCCCCAGTAATGATAGCTTAGCTGGCCCCCAGTATGATAGCTGGCCCCCAGTAGTGATAGCTAGCTGGCCCCCAGTAGTGATAGCTAGCTGGCCCCCAGTAGTGATAGCTGGCCCCAGTAGTGATAGCTGGCCCCAGTAGTGATAGCTGGCCCCCAGTAATGATAGCTAGCTGCCCCAATATGCAGCCAGGACAAATTTAAAAAAAAAAAAAAAAAAAAAAAAGTCACTCACCTTTCCCAGATCCTCGGCCGAGCTCCTCCTCTCAGCAGCCGACAACAGCGCGCGGCGCGGGGGGTGTGACGTCACTGTGCATCATCCCCCCTGCGCCGCTCATCGCTGCAGATGCGGAGCTCAGTGAGCGCCGCATCTACAGTGATAGGGAAAGCAGGGGCGGTAATGCACCGCCCCTGCCTTCCCTGTAATGCAGCCGCACGCTGAGTGCAGCTGCTAGGTCGGCGCGGCCGGATTACAGCGGCCGCGCAGACCAGATGCCGACCGCCCGGACTGAAGTCAGCGGGCGGCCGGCATCATGTTAGCCCGGGGCCGCGGACCAGCAGGGGATACGCTAAGGCCCGGTGCCGGTCCGCGGACCGGCGGTTGGGGACCCCTGGTTTAGAGGATTAATTATACATATTGTGGACATTCACATTTTACATCTTTTTTTTTTAGGGATGGGTTATAGCTGGTTGAAATTAGTGTTATATGATATATTTTGGTAGATTTCTACTTATGTATACAAGAAATGTTAGACACGCCTACATGGAGCTACAAGTGCCAGCATTCCCATAAGTCTTCGTTTGTATCTAGGGGGCAGATGTAAGTCGTAACGGCGTAAGTCGAGGACTGCCTGTATATGACAGACGGGAAACCTGAACAGGAATGGCGTGAAGAGTGGAACTATGATAAAGTCTTGATGCCAGGTCCATGATGCATGATAAAAAAGGGTGCAAAGAATGATGGTCAGGTGAGGTCAAGCAACCCACACACACGCACACTCACAGACTCCCAAAATACATGCTAACTGATCAGGGGTGCCAATAGGACAGTACTCCTGTCAGGGGCCCTAATCAAAAAAGGGGCCCACTGATATGTTAAAAAATGGGAACTAGTAATGGGTTGGGAGCCCCATTTGATTTGGCTGTATGGGGCCCTGAAACAGTTAATAGATGACTGATGGCAGCTCTGTAACTAATGAAAGCTATGATTTCTATGTTTTCCTGTAATTTTACAACCTTCATGAAAAAAACAATAAATCTCTTTTTCATTTTTTATCGGGGGGAGTCCTGTTGCGGGCTGAAGAAGCAGAACCTAGTAATATACATGTAAAGTTCAAATTAAAAGTGTGACAGAGTGGAGCCAGGCTATTATTTTATTATAACATTCAAAATTGAAAAAATCTATTTTTACAGAAAATCTAATTTTATGGTGGCCATTCACTTTAGATAGAAGTCTGTTTATGGTTGAGCAGGCAGTTGTCTTGTGAATGGTTTTCTTTTTAAAAATAAATGATCAGACTATTAGAAAAGCTGTCCTCAAAACCATGTCACTGCTAATGCCATGCTCCAGTGCTGTATAGATCTGTGGTCTCTTTATGGCAGACAGGAGATGTGTGATGGCATGCTGGTGTGCGTTATATAAGATCCAGAGCGATGTAAGAAAGTGTCATCTGCAGCTCCGACCTCTTCCTCTTCTTCATATACAACTTGGGTTAGGTCCGTTCTACTGAACACAGGTGCACAGACTGGTTATTACACACCAGAACCACTGGCTTGTCTCTTGGTACATTATGCTGGATCATTCTAAGTACAACATACATATCTTACTTTTGTGTGATTTTGGGGCAAACGTATGCTCGGAAATGGTTCATTGTTAAAAAAAAAAAAAAAAAAAAAAAAGACAGCAAGTTCGGCTTGAAAAAAAAGAATTAGTAGTGATCCATGTTTTGTACACTCTATAAAATCTATTGACTAAGACGTTGAAATTCTGTGGTGACCTTGTCAGCTAATTATGTCCTGCTGGGAATTGTTCACCTTGCATAATCTAATGTGCTCATGAACTTCTATTAGCAAGCTGTATGCCAAAATAGTGTTCTTATTGCAAACATTTTGCCAATATCTAGTGATGTAATGATTCAAAAATGTAGTAGACGGACCAGTTCACACAAAAAAACTGATTTTTTTTTCCCCTCTGGTATACAATGAAAAGCATACTGTACTCACAAAAAGTTAGGGATATTTGGCTTTTAGTTGATATTTAAGGATGAACGTAAAATTTCTTAAAAAAATGATTGAATGAACTAAATGAAACCATCTCTTGACTTTAGAATGCACATGTCCAACTGTTCAATGTTTCAGTACTTTTTGCACAACCTGCTGATGTCTAAGGCCCCGTTCACACAACGGATTTGGCCTTGGGTTTCGCCACGGCTCTCGCGGCCCAATCTTCGTCGGGCCGCGCTGCAAACTCGCGTCTCCCGACGCAGGTTTGCGGCACTGGCGGTGGGCGTGGCCTCGCCGCGGGAGGGCCGTGGTTTGGGGCGCGGCTTGTGCCGAGGGCTTGCCCCCATGCAAATCAAGAGCAGGGGGCAAGCCGCGGCTCTAGCCGCATCCCAGCCGCAGCACCGCGCGGAGCCGGAGCCGCGGCCAAACCCGCGGCGTGTGAATATTAACGCGGTTTCCCATAGGAAACCATGTTAATAATCTAGGCGCGATGTGGCCGCGGAAACCGCGTCGGAACCTGCAGCCAAATCCGTCCTGTGAACATAGCCTAACAAGGAGCTTAATGGCAAAATTCACATCTGTTTGATCCCTGAATTTCCCATTAACCCCTTCCTGACGGACGGTCATAATAATATGGCTCTAAATTTTTTTGCTCTTTGCCTTCTGAAAGCCATAACTTTTTTATTTTTCCACCTACATAGACATATGAGGGCTTTTATTTTGCGGGACAAGTTGTACTTTCTAGTGGTGTTATTCATATTACTATAGAATATACTAGGGAACGGCAAAAAAATTCTAAGTGGGGCAAAATGTGAAAAAAAACGTACTTGCGCCATGTTTGCGGAAGGTTTGTTTTTACGGAGTTTATTCTTCGGTAAAAATGAGGTGTTATCTGTATTCTACAGGTTGATACGCATCCGGCAATACCAAACATGTAGGGTTTCCGTTATGTTTTGGTACCGTAAAAAAATTCCAAACATTTTCTATTCTTGAAATTTTTGCTGCGGCGCCATTTTGTGCAGCCAATAACTTTTTTGTACTAACACCTACGGACATCAGTGAGGCGGCATATTTTGCGGGCAGATATGTACTTTTTAATGCTAGCACTTTGAAATGGATGCAACTTTTTTGATTACTTTTATTAGAAATTTTTATGTGACGTGAAATGACCAAAAAAATGCAATTTTGCCGTTTGGAATTTTTTTTTCTTCTACGGTGTTCAGCGTACGGGATAAATTATATTATATTTTTATAGATCGGACTTTTTCGGACGCGGCGATACCAAATATGTGTAAATTTTTTATTATTTTATTGTTTTTATTTGTAAAATGGGGAAAGGGGGGTGATTTGAACTTTTAATACTTTTTTTTTGTACTTTAAAACTTTATTTATTTATTTTTTACTTTAACATTTAGTCCCCCTATGGTGCTTGACCACTAGGGGGGCGCGATCGTTAATATAGCCTAATGCATTGCATAGGCAATGCATTAGGGTGTACAAAGATGGCGGTTTCCCCACTTCCTGTCTGCGGACGGAAGTTGGGCAAACAGGAACATGGCAGCGGTCAAAGCCTTCACAGGGCTCTGCGCTGCCATGTTAGCCCGTCGGGCCTCGGCAATCTCACCACTGATGTCCCGATCGGGCTGAAAAACGGTGCGCGGCACCGCTTTTCAGTCATTCAGACGCGCGGCAAGATGGCGATAGTTAAACAGCAGGCGGGCACGGCCCTCCATGTGAAACCGCGAGTGTTATGCATTAGCGTAACCGGCGGCTGTGAAGCGATCGCCCGCGTCACGTTTCAACCGTACCGCGTTTTGACGTACTCATAGTCGGTAAGGGTTAATATAGGGGAACAATTTGATTTGGGATTTAAACAGTCCTCCTCATGCTGTTCACATTTTGACATCATGAGACCAAGACAACACCTTACATTGATCAACAGTACCTTGCCATTGTGAGAATTCAAGCAGGATGCTTTCAGGTGGAAGTGGCCACTAAGCTTAGAGTGTCACAGTGTGTCATCAGCAGGTTGTAACAAAGAAACAGAGAGACTGGAAGAGTCACAGAAAGGCAAAGAAGTGGACATCATTTGGCTCCATCACACACTGATGATCATTTCATTGTAAACAATGTCCTGCAGAACCGGATGATGAATGCCACATAACTCCAGGCACATTTAAGAGAGTTGAGATTCAACCAAGTGTCACGTCTGACCATTTGTAACCATTTACATCAATGTGTTTTGCGTGCTAGACAAACAGGCAAGAGTACCTGACCTGATTGATGCATAGCTCTCTGCTTGACATCTCCAGCATCGTTGCTGGTCATCATTTCTGCTCAGAGTAAATCCACTTTCATCAGTGAACAGAACTGGTCCCTTGTCCATCATAGATGCTCCCTGGCCCATGCAAGACCATGGTAGCTATGTCTGGTGATATGGTCAGGCCGTCTAGAACGCAGACAATGCTGACGTAAATGGATACGAATGGACCGACATAACAATTCGTTGCCTCTCATCTCCTTTAAACGTAGAGTTGTGCGGCATTCATCATCCGGTTCCTCAGGACTTTGTTTAACATGAAGCAGTTATCACTGTGTGATGTAGCCAAAGGACATCCACTTCTTTGTCTTTCTGTGACTCTTCCAGTCTCTCGGTTTCTCTGTTACAACCTGCTGATGACAATCTGAGCTCAATGGCCACTTCTGTCTGAGACATTCCTTCTTGAAGCCTCAAAATGGCGAGGTACTGTTGGTCAATTATAAGGTGTTGTCTCGGTCTCATGATGCCAAAATGTGAATAGCATGATGATGAGGACTGTTTAAATCCCAATTCAAATCCCTTAAATTTATTGGGCGATTCAGAGAATCAAACACCTGTTGTGAATTTTGCCATTAAAGGGGTTTTGCCACAAAGTAAAATTGACGTGGAAAGATTGCAAATGAAATAATAAACATTTTCACCATTCATTATTATTAAAAATTCTGCAAAAAGAAACGTCAATCAGGTCTGTGCATTGATAAAGAGAAAAAAAATCCACACGTTTGGTTCCTGCAGTGATTTAAACCGAGGACCCTTGTGTCTGGAGGCAAAAACTTTAACTCTCAGCTACTCACAATGCTTTACATAAACAGATCTTTCTTTGACTAGAGAGAGGAAAGGCCTGTTGATGTCATCCTGCTGGGTTACATCATATGCAATTCAAACAAATCACACACGCCCCCTTCTGAGCACACAGAGCTGAAGACCTGGATGCAGGAGGTATGAAATGAGATCGTGGCAAAACCCCTTTAACACCTTAAGCCGAACGCCTGAGAAGTAGTTTATGACCAAAACATATTTTTAGTTTTTGCCTCCTTGCATTTCAACTTTTTTATTTTTTCAATGACGCAGTTGTATGAGGCCTCGTTTTATTCAAGACAAGTTGTACTTTATGGGGGAATAGTTTAAGTTCACTTATAAATAATTGCATTTTTTTTTTTGTTTTTTTTTACACCATTCACATTTCACACTTAATAACTTGTTAGATTAATTCTACATGTTATTACGGTCTTGTGGATACCAAATATGTGTAGGTTTTTTTGTGCGTGTAATTTATGCACAATTATTTTGTATTAAATATTTAATTTTATTTTTTTACACTTTTTTTACCCTTTTTTATGTTTTGTTTTTTTTTTACTTAGTAATGTATTAGTATATTTATATATGCTAATACATTATAATCTGTGTCAGTCTGACACAGGCAGTGATTGGGACAGCATAAAGTGCATCCTAGTCACTGACTTAGTACACAGACAGCTCTGGGGCCACTCTAGGTCCCCAGAGCTGACTGTGCAGCCGTTTCCCGGGCTCTGTCGGGTCACCGGGCGTTCCGATCACCCGACAGAGCAGGGGATCCCTTTGATTGCGCAGCGGTAACGCACCGCCGCAATCAAAGGGTTAAAGCATCGGGTTGCAGAGGTTTCCTCCGCACCCTGATGCTCGCAGGAGATGCTCTGGGATCAGGGCTGTGTAGTACAGCCCCGATCCCAGCGCAATTGCGGCGCCGGGCGCTGCAAATCCCCGATTCCTGCAGCGACATCTGAAGACGTCGCTGCAGACGAACGAACCGCACCGGCCGACGTCTAAAGTCGGCGGGCGGTCGTTAAGGGGTTAAGCTCCTTGTTAGAGATCAGCAAGTTGTGCAAAAAGTATGGAACCTTGAACAGTTAAAAGCTAGAGATGGTCTAATTTAGTTCATTTGAAAACAATTTTAAGAATATGTTCATCCTGAAATTTCAACCAAAAGCCAAATATGCATAATTTTTTGTGAGTAGTGTATGTAAGTATATAAGGATTCGGTTGTGTGTCTAAAGCAAACATTTCAAGGCTCTCTTCAAACATGCATGCGGAACAGGATGAGATATACATAGTCATATTGTGTCTTGACTACCAGCTATTATCCAGAGCAGTGTTGGACTGGGGTGTCTGAGGCCCAGCAGTGAAGTTGATTTATGGACCCATTTTTATGCACATGCTTCTCTTTGCCTTTCTCCCTGAAAGCAGCCCTATTCTTAGGGGCCCATCATGTCCAGGAGCCCAGCAGGAATTTCTCCCTGTAGGCCAATTCAAGCTTGATCTAGAGCAACTGCTGTTTGCAGCACGCACAGCAGCTCGATGGGCTGGAAATTACTCCATAAGGACCTGGCAGGTTGTCAGGTATCTGTGACAACAGCCATCCACAGCTGCTAGAAGCTGCATGGGGGAGGATTCATAGAGTGAACATGATTGAGGTGTTCCCACAGATGCCTATTTGGGCATAATTCAAAAAAATTTCCCCACATACTGCATATAACATAAGTTTTTAGTAGGTATACAAAAAAAAGTGGCCCAAAATGTTAAAGTAGAAAGAGAAAACTAAATGTTTAAAGGTGTAAAAAAAAAAAAAAAAAAAGCAATTATATATATTAAAAGTTCACCCTCCTTTTGCCATTTTACAAATTAAAAAAAAGAAAATAATTAAAGTTACACATATTTGGTATTGCCGCATCTGAAAAAGTCTGATCTATTAAAATAGATGACAACATAATTTTCCCCGTACATTGAACATTCACGTCCCCTAAAAATTGGAATAAAAGTGATCAAAAAAGTCGCATGTATTGAAAACTGGTACCAATAAAAAGTACACTTCTGCCCACAAAAAATGCCCCCTCACTCAAGTCCGCAGGTGTTAGTGCAAAAAAGTTATTGGTTGCAGAAAATGGCGGCGAAGCGCAAGTTTCAAAAATAGAAAATGTTTGAAATTTTTTTTATGGTACCAAAACATAACTAAAGCCCTACATGCATACATGCCTACTCTCCCGCTTTTGGTGGGGGGGTCCCGCTAATGGGGGTCCCCTCCCTCCCAAACTCAGGCAGCGGGGGTTCTTTATATGACCGCGGCGCCGCCGGGCCGCTCCTGCAGGCAGGTGAAGTGGCCGTCGCGGCCGCTCACCCGCCCAGCGAGTCTCACTGACTTGTGTGGACACAGTCGCACAGTCAGTCAGCAGCTGCACGCTTCGTGCAGCACAGGGAGGAGGCAAGTGGGATCGTTCCCCTCCTGCTTTCTCCCCTGTATGTACAGCGGCCGGTTGGCACTGTACATACAGATCAGCGTCGCAATGGGCGTGACGCACGGATGTACTCAATCCCCCTGCGATGCTGAGGAGATCTTCAGGAGCTGGACGCGCTGCAGGAAGCCTGGTGAGGTGAGTAGTTTTTATTATTTTTTTTATTAGATATTGGGGGCATCTACCTGGCTCCAAGGGGGCACTACCTGGCTACAAAGGGGGCACTACCTGGCTACAAAGGGGGCACTACCTGGCTACAAAGGAGGGACTACCTGGCTACAAAGGGGGCACTACCTGGCTATAGGGGGCTACTACCTGGCTATAAGGGGGCTACTACCTGACTATTAGTGGGCACTAACTGGCTTTAAGGGGCACTACCTGACTATAAGGGGCGTCACCTGGCTATAGGGGCATCTACCTGGCTATTAGGGGGCACTACCTGGCAAGAGGGGCATCTACCTGCCTTTCTTCCAGAGCTGTTATGCATTTAGTTGTAGTGGGAGTGGCTTTTTCTAAGGGGCGTGGTGCACCAACAAGATGGGCATGTTCATGCAAATAATTTTGTCATGGCGCGCTACGCATGCCGCCCCTTACGATCTTCCGCTTTTCCACTTTCAAAAGTTGGCACTATGCCTACATGTTTGCTGCTGCCAGAATCATATCAATCTTCAGAAAAAAAGAGAACACATAATTTATACGAGTGAACACCTTAAAAAAAAAAAAAAAAACCTACAGACATGCCGCATGTACTTTTTTTATTCACATTTTGCCCCACTGCGATTTTTTTTTTTGCGCTTTCCCATTGTCTTCTATGGTACGGTGAATGACACCATTAGAAAATACATCTCGTCCCGCAAAATAAAAGCCCTTATTTGTCTAGGTAGGTGGAAAAAAAAAAGTTATGGAGGAAGGAAAAAACGAACGTGTTAACCAAAACAAACACAAGGTCTTTAAGGGGTTGATGCTTAATGGTATAAAAGGCTGTTCAAAGAGTCTAAAACAGGTCAATTATAATCATCAGTGCCATTAGGATGTATGCAGCTGTGATCTTTACACCAACTATTACACCGATGGCCATGGTACATAGGTGGCTTATCACTTTTTATTCTCTGCACACATTCTCTTAATCCTCTGATCTTTAATTAGCAGTTCCAATTTACAACATAATTGACTTCTTTCAATAGTTCTAATATGCTTTAATGGAGCAAACCCGAATACCAGGCAAAGGACACAAACGGCATCTTGTCCTGTGAAAAATAAAATGTAACTTAAAATTCACCTACTACCTGTGAAGCCGACATTTTTTGAAGTGTCTTAACTATATGGTACTTACCAGACTTTGTTTAAAATCTGGATATTTGTGTGTCCTTTATTTACCTTGCTTCATCTGAATTGTCTTTCTGCATCTCAAAAATGACACCCATATACCCGGGCCATAAACTGTAATGACTTGCCTAGCAATGCACGCTATCTTAAAGGGATATTGCCATCAAAAAGGATTATTTTTTATTAAAACCAATTTTTTTTTATTTTTTTTATTTTTTTGAATTTGTGGAGATATTCGTTTTATCTTGGCAATATTTTAAAATTACATTTAAAATATTGTTCTTTAGCCTTGTGAGAGAACTTTTGTTTAACAGGACAGACTGATCATACTTTACTTCAGCTGCTACTTATCTCTACATAGTCTCATTACAATTAGTAGGTAATGACATACTAATTGATTTATTGTTCTTTCTACAGGGATAGATAAGATTCGACTAGACCATGAACAATTCATGAACGGGAAATGGGATAATCTTTTTCTGCGCTAATGGGGAGGAGGGGTGAGGTTTCTTCAAGGTGATCAGATAATTGCTGATAATATTTTACACTCTTCAGACCAAGACAACCAGAAAGCTTGACTATGGAGCAATCCTCTCACTTTTGTGCTATCAGAGATCACAGAAGGGAAGTGAGCGAAAGTAATCGTCATAGGGGAACTTTTAAAAATTATGTTAAAAAAAATCCACCCCCCCAAAAAAATCATCTATCCCTTATTAATTATTAGTGTGAGAGAAGAAAAATGTTGATGGTAGTGTCCCTTTAATGGAGGCCAGTGCTCAACTTCCGATTAGCGTCCAAAAGTGTATGCTGATATCAATATACACCACAATCTTTCTGTAGTATAGCTGTAGTCACATTTTGATCTCCATAGAAATATTACCTAATGCCTTTTTCTCTCCTTTCTTTTTCCCGGTGTTCCCCTTTACTGAGAAACCACTTTTATCCTTTAACATGATGTTATAACCCTTGTAGGAGCAAAAAGATTCTAAAACTTAAATGTTAAAGGGATTTTCCCATCTGGCTGTGTTCACTCTGATGGAGATTTTAAAAAGGAAAAAAAAGCACTGTCCAACTGACAATAATTGTGAGCTAGCAGAGCTGTATTTATGACAAGAAGAAACTGGCAAGAGAAACACATTGGTTCTTCTACAGTCGCATTGTTATCTGTGTATTTACATACAAAGATAAGTGTCAGCTACAGGACAGCACTAAGCTCTCTATGGTCTTTAAGGGTACGTTCACACAGCTTATTGCTATACATGCCGCAATATGCCAGGTGTTTTGGTGCCGGCGCCATAGACATGCATTTCAGTGGCGCGTATTCGCCACTAACAATTGATATGTCAATTCTCCCCCCGCGCGTACAATACGATCTATTGAGCGCTATGAGATCTATGAATTACCGTAATTGCGGCACGCATTTTGCCGCGTATTAAGTGCAGTATGCGGCTAATTGCGCGCATAAATAAGCTGTGTGAACATACCCTAATACTAAGCCTATATTCCCACGATGTACTACAGTACGCGACGCAGTACATTGTGTCTTTCGGGAGCTCGCGTTGAAACGCGCGTACTCCCTCAACCTGGGGGGGGGGGGCGGCATTCCGCCAGCCCCATTGACATTCATTACTCGCGGCGTGTATTCGCCACAAGTAATTGACATGTCACTTGACAAGCCCGTATCAGAGCGCAAATGCGCGACGAAATGTGCGCCATAATTACCCTGTGTGAACATACCATAAGGCTAGGTCTTCATAGCACAGGACAAAGAACTCGTTGAAAACCAAAACCTAAAAACCGCTTCGAACCTGAGTGTTTCGTCTCAAAGCGGCTGGGTTTCTGACGATTTTTTTGGCGTGGCTTTTGTTGAGGTTTTTGGTCTGATTTTTTTGGACTGTTTTTGGGCAGTTTTTAATGTATGCAAAATTTTATAAACATGGTTTAAACACCTGGTCAGTTTTCAGCAGAACAGTCCAAAAACCATGGCAAAACATGTCTGGCGGTTTACATAGACTTCAATAGTTAATTTTCTGCTGGACTCCGGATTTTACAACATGTTCCTTAAACCGCCAGCGCCCCCCAAAAAATGACCTGTGTAGACTACAGGTCATTTTTTGTATTAAGGTCTATGTGGATGTTTTTCCAGTGGATTTTCGCAGTTTTAGTATTTTGAAACTGCTGAAAATCCGACGGGAAACCTTTGCTGTGTAGACATAGCCTAAGGTGCTAAAGGTATTTTCTCACTACAAAAATTAGCTTACAACATGTAGGGACAGGTAATAGAAGACTTTTTCTAAATACATTAGTCTTTTGATTTTACTTTAGTAAGGGGATATTTTATCTGCTCTGAAAAATATTTTTGATTGAGGTTGAATTCTAGATTAAAAATATCTCTTTTGGCGCAAAAGAGACTCGCTTTCTATATGTGTTGGCTCTAATATTGAGCTTGTGCAGAATAAAAAAATAAAAATGTGTTCCATAGTTTCAATTTAATATAAGATCAATGTTTCCATTAATACGAATGTAAAAATACACCAAATCAAATGCAATATAAAAAAACCAAGGACAGAACTATGCATTTCACGAGGTGCTACCACGCTTCCTCTGTGTCATCTGCTCAGAGACAGACCTAGTGATCTACTCTGAGTGCACACCGGTTTCACTGGTTACCTCCATATATGTGCTATCTATTTAGAGCAGATTGCAGGGAGTGACTTTACCATGGACTGAGAGCCCACTTCCAGCATACTACTTATCTCTAACAGGATTGGCTTTTGTTTACTAGATAAGCAATTGTTTTCATTACTCACAGCATGTGTAGCTTTTGTATACTGAAGATTAACTCTCCTTCATTTTGTCTTTGTAATGTCTCTGCTAGCTATAGATAAACTTAATATGCTAATCACTGCCTTAGAACCACCCACAGCCTGAGACAGATAAGTTAGTGAGACAGATAAGATCAGAGAAGAAGCAAGCCTCATCCTTCCTAAAAGACACAGCAGGGATTGCGGTTAGCAGTCCAGCCACAGAGGTGGTTGACAAGCTAGACCATCTGTAAACAAGCTGGAGATAAAAACTTAGGGCCACATGTATGAAAACTGTCTAGGTCTAAAAATCACTTTATTGCCCATAGTAACCAATCAGAGTGACCCTTTCATTTTTCCAGAGCACTATTTGAAATGAAAGGGGGGCTCTCATTGGTTGCTGTGGGCAACAAAGTGAGATTTTAGACCTAAACAGTTTTCATACATGTTGCCCTTAATCTTTAGAATGAAGGAAAACCAAAACAGCAATGTATTTGGTAATAGTATGTATTTACCTTTGCCTACAGGTTTAAAGCTCATCAGTGATATGAGAACACCTTTCTTATGTCTGGGTACATTTTTAGATTGCTTGATGCATCTTTTACATAAGATGTTTCTTTAACACATGAATTACAAAGTGCAGATAAATGTGAACATCATCACTTTGTGCTCCATATTCTTGAGGAAACTTCTGAACTGCATTTTTCACATTGCAAAAGTCACAGCCAAGTTGCGGGCCAATGGATATTTATTGTAAAAAATGAACGGATCCAAAAGACACATGTAAACGTGTCGGAGATCACTCGTCTGAATTCCGACGCGTTTTTTACATTGAAAGCAATGTAAAACATACTGCACATTGTGAGATGTGTGTTTGGGTCCGAAACATAGATCAAAACACGCATCTAAAAATGGATCCAAAATCGTATCCAACACCCTGTGTAAACATACCCTAACAGACACAGACAGCAGCCAGCACAGAAAGCCATTTTCATTTTCACGCAGCTCAGAGGGGAGTACAGACAGCCAATCACAGCACAGGGGGTGTGTCCCGCACGTGGCTGAACTAAATATCAGGCAGTCAACCACAGAAAAGGGGGCGTGGCCCGACACCAGGCTTCAGATTTAGCTCTAGACACACACAGATTAGCTAATAGCTACTATATTAAATGATTTAAGTAATACAAACCAATTGCAAAAGTGCTTATTTTTATTGTCCCCATCATTACAGATATGATGCTTGTAGCGAGAAAACCCCTTTAAATATTGAATCTTGAACAAGTAAAGCTTAATACTATAAACACATGTGAAATCAAATGGCTTCCTCTTCTCCTCTGTACACTGCCTAGCTATTACTCGTGGGCCAAATATAATTACAAGTAACCACAAAAACCATCAAAATATAAACCTCTGATCCACTCCAGACTATAGCAATATCCACTGTAATCATAAGGAAACAAATATGATACATGAATAATTCATAATTGTTATTTATAGATGATAATAAATATCATCCAAAACTATTTCGGGAATCCTTTACGCATTTGCTACTCGGGTAAAAAATGATCATGTATCACTTATTTCTTCTATTATGGATTATTGTTTGTAATTGGCGCTGATAGAATAATTAGTTATGTTTACATTAATTTCATGGTTTTATGGTTCATTAGTACGGGCACTATTGTACTTTGTGCAATAATGTTTCTTTCATCTGTGGTATCTCTGTTGTATGGGTATTATCTCATGCACTTACCTATACCACTGATTTTCACTTATTTTTCAGTGTGAGTATTATGAATTGTAGATATTATTGATATGACTACATTTCATGCTGATGTACTATTGTCATTAATTGTTTTCTAACAGTCAATCATGATAACACCCTTGTCGGTATCTGTACCTTTCCCATATTTTGGGATTGTGTTTTATTAAGGGTTTTTTATGATGTTTTCAATTATCTATAAACAACAATTAATTATTAATTTATCATATTTGTTTCCTCATAATTATATTGGATATTGCAAATATAGTTGCACTGCGGGCCAGATTTGGCCCATGGGCCTGAGTTTGATACCCCGGCGTAAGAGAGTCTGTGGCATGTAAAAACATGCAAAGCCTCTGACATGGTTTTAAATAGACCTGGTTTTAAGAAACTGTTTTCTGACTTGGTTTACTTACCAAAGCTGCAAAATATTGAAAATGTTGGCATCTAAATATGGGTTTAGCACAGCAGCACTGGCATGACAGTTTTTATGCCAGCTGCCAAAGATAGAAGCTATTTTTTTGTTATTGTTGCCTTAAAAAATTACCAAAATTGTTTTCTTTTTGATTGTTTTTTTTTTATTTATTTTTTAACACTGCTCTTTTTCTTGCAGATGCTGCCAGAAGGGAAGAAGTTGGAGAAGCCAGTGAAGAAGAAAACTGGTTTGGGACAAATTCAGAAACCCCATCCGAAGATTCCTTTGGTGACGTACAGGACAATTTTAAATTGTCTCCTACTGATAGGGGTCGAGAATCCCCCACTTCTCCTGATACTTCTTTAGGAAGTGCTACTCCAAGTTTGAATGCTGACCTTGGATTCTTTGAAAATGAGGTTTTTAAAGATGCCTCTAATTGCAAGGAACAGTTATCAACTTCAGCGTCCTCCATGGACGAGGATGATCAAGCCAGTGTGAATAAGCCATTAAAAAGTAATCTTCGACGGTTACTGGAAGCCGGCTCAGTTCAGCTGGGATCAGAAGTGTCTACAAATGGCAGGGAAGATCCGCAAGGTCTACAGTTTTCTCCTTCATCTCATCATGCAAAACAGTTGAGTGTTCTTGCCAGAAAACTAGCAGAAAAACAGGAAAACAGTGATCAATATGGGGCTGTACCCACTAACCGGTTTATCTGGAGTCAAGACAAATGGCTACAGAACTCAAATACCACATCCGGTCTGTCGCCAGATTCTGCAATCCTTAAACTGAAAGCTGCTGCTAATGCTGTTCTACAAGACCAATCTCAAATGAGAACGGAAGAAACCCTAAGATTTGAGACCTTTACATCACCATTCAGTTCTCAGTCAGCGAGCTCCACTTTAGCAGCATTGTCCAAGAAAGTCAGTGAGCGAGGTATGACATCAGGTCAAGAACGTCATTCTCCAGCTGGTCCATTCCTTTCCTTGGCATCCATGACCTCGTCCGCAGCTTTACTTAAGGAAGTTGCTGCGCGTGCTGCTGGCAGTATGCTCGCAGAGAAAAAAAAGCCCCACATTTCAGAAGACCCACTGTCAGAAGACAAACAAGAAAAGGGAACTACAGTCCAGTCCTTAGAACTGTTATTACTCCCCTCACCAAAAGGAAGGTCTTCAAAATCGGGAAGTCAAGGTACAGATCTTTCAGTATATTAATATTCTCTATTAGGGTATGTTCACATGGCGTTTTTGATCTGAAATACGTATTCAGAAGCGCTGTGTAAAACGTAGCCAAAGACATACTCAAAGTGTGGTATGTGTTTGGATAAGTTTTCTGTGCAGCAGAAACGCACCCTATAGTTTTAAATAGGGTGTCTTCTACGTAAAACGGATCAAGAATTGACATGCCTATTCTTTGAATGGATCAGAAAGACGCATCGGGCGCATGTAAGAGGTCTGAACACCAATGCTTGTTTTACATTGAAAGCCATGTAAATCACACTGTACATTGTTGGACGCGTATTGGGGTCCGAAACACGAAACCAAACACGTATCTAAAAAACACTGTATGAACATACCCTTACAGGTATACACAGTTTAAAGAATTCTGAAAAAATCATTGCTTACACTAACAAAGAACAGGATGTGATCAAATAAATAACATTCTCTGCTTTTAGGCCATGTTCACACGGCTTAAAATGGGCCGTATTTCAGTCCGTAATTACGCGCCGAAGTGCGCCAATTACGGGCCGAAAACGGCCCATTCATTACGGTAATTCACAGTTCTCATAGAGAACTATGGATTACGTCTCCTCTCCCCGCCCGGCGAATCCGCCGGGCGGGGAGATAATTCACCTGTCACTTTCTAGCGGCGTATACGCGCCGCTAGCAGTGATAGTCAATGGGCCGGCGAAGTGCCGGCCCCCTGCTTACTCCCCCGCTCCCGCCCCGCCCCCGTCCACACGGCGAAATAGCGGGGCGTAATTAAGTCCCGCAAATAAGCCGAGTTAACAAAGCCTTACAAATATCTTTATTAGCATGTTTTGGAATACACAGTGAGGCAGTTACTTTCTAATTCTTAGACAGTGTAAAGTTAGACTAGAAGGTCCGACACTGCGCCACATCATAGCTTTGATAAATCTGGTGCAAGTTAGCACTATCTAGTCTAATTTTAAGTAAGTTGGCTTACTTGATGCCACTAACTGAGCCAAAATTTTGGTGCACGATGTTACACTTTAAGCCTCGCCCCTTTTAAAAATGTGCACCCCTTTTATTGTGGCCACACCCCTTTTGTCGGCCGAGACACAGTAGTGTCTAGAAACTGTCTGAAACGTATAATATAGGTGTAAAGGATGTACGCCATTATTTTTGGGGTAAATTCCCAATAATTCTGACCCAACTGTCTTGATAAGTGTGCCCCAATATTTTTACTTGGTAAGTTAAGTTTATTTAGTATGAATTGGTGTTTTTTTTCCTATTATTTAAGCAGTAAAGCTGCATTCACATGGCAGACGTATCCTACCGAAATATCCACCATGTACTTGTGCCATAGATTTGTGCAGATTTCTGCTACAGATTTCGATGTGGACTAGCTCCTTTCCATTTTCCAGTGGAAAAATCTATAAGGTGTAAGCTATGGTGTGGATTACATTAAAGGGATTTTCCCACAAAGTCAGTTCCTGCTACCAGATCAACGTGTAGCCGGCTACGAGCTGGCCTCATTGAATGGAAAGATGGCCCAGCTTGTACAGCTCTTCCCAATTCACTTCTATGGGAGTTCCGAATAGATATATTGGGACATGTTCCAACACGCCAACGCAGTTTTTTTTAATCTATTTTGCACCAGAACCACTTTTAATGCCATATTCTTGTTGTAAATGAACTGTCATACACCAAAACTAGGCACGTTATACGCCGGGCATGACACTTTGTAATGCACCTAAATATGGTGCACTGTGCGCCCCCGTCACGCAATGTGCCTATTGAGGCGCATTACATATGTTATGTGCCTCCGTCGGGCAATGTGCCGCGATAGCCGCATTACATATACTACTAATGATATGCTATGTGCCGCAAGTTGAACAATGTGTCTTTTTCGATGCGATGCGCCTTTTTAGGCACATTAAGGTATACCTGACGCCAGTTTTTAGAAAGTATCAGACTTTCAGGTGCACTTTACACTGATTTAATGCGCCTAAAACTAGCATGGATATGCCACTTTTCGGACATGTTGCCTGTAGTCTCCATTCATATCCAATAGATATGAATGGGGGAGACCTATACAGATTTTTTTGAGTTTTGCGAGTTTCAAGGTTTTACCACGAAGCAATAAGTGCTGCACAGGTCACTTGCAGCTAGCTGCAAGCCAACCATGGATGAGAATGAGGAAGGTGGTGCTTGCAGGTGTCCTCTCCACTTCTATGGGAACTCCCAAATATGGCTAAGCATACTCACTCAGCTATATTCAGAACATCCATAGAAGTTAATGAGTAGGATAGTTGCAAGTGCCACTTTTCTCATTTTCATGCACGGTTGTCTTGTAGCTAGCTGCGAGCGACTTGTGTAGCGCATATTACTTCGTGGGAACACCCCTTTGAGCAGGGCTGGTGGCGTCGCTAAGCAAAAACTCCGACTCCTCAATTTCCAAGACTCTTATGATACAGTAATCACGCTACTTAGGTAGAACCTACAAGGACAAGCAAAATGGTAACAATGTTTTGAACTTTTGACTTTCAGGCTCCATAACTCACCATCCACTATAGCTTTGAACTTTAGACTACAATCATTTTACCTATCTTATACATAAATTAGACTTGCAAGTATTTAGCATCTGCTTAGTTCTGCAGATTCTTGTCCTGTAACTGCATTGTTACTGTTTTGCTCCTAAAAATCAAAATGTTAATTTTTATTGTCTTGTTAGTATTTTATAAATCCAACTTTTCGCTTTCAACACTGCCTGAAACCTTCTGTGCTCTGGATCAGATTCAAGCATGTCTCGACCAAAATCTGATCCCAGATCTCTTTTATACATTCCTAATGTTGGTGCACACTGGTGAACTCATTTGGGTATGAAAATAGCTTTTTCTTTAACTCCACCCAGTGTTCAATTGGGTTGCGTTCTGGGGAATGGGGAGGCCAATACAGCAACTCAAACTCGCCGTTTGCTACAGGTCGTTGTCCTGCTGGAACACTATGTCGACCTTTTCAGACCCATAGTGCTGGAGTATATTAAGTAACTCATCTTGTAGGACACTCACATATAGCTCAGCATTGAGATTACCATCGATCCCCGTCAAGTATCCAACATCTTTGGCTGTGAAACAGCCCCACATCCTCAGGCTTTCTCCACCCTTGATCCTTCCAAACCCATTTGCACCCATCATAGCCCGGTCTATTGACTTTCGTCTCATCACTTCAAATCGACGATTTTCCAATCTTTCACTTTTCATATTTTTTTGCAAACTTGAGCCAACGCTTCCTATGATGAGATTGAAGTCGAGGCTTCTTCACCTTTTCAGGCCATCATTCCAGACCTGTGTAATGCGTGTTGCCTGGTGCTTCCATGGACGTCTGTGATCTCACTCTTACTAAGCCTACGAGCCGCCTCCACTGCCATGTCTGTTAAGTTACAACCGATAGACCTTGTGATGAGCCAACTGTTGACTCTTATTTTGCTTGGATGTCCACCTCTTGACTTTGAAATAGATGGATAGATGGATGGATGGACAGATATTTCGTATTCTTCTGTCATGTCCTCACATGATGCAGTTTGGCAATTTTCTCGGCCAAGAGACTCTATCTATGAGCTTGATTATGCTGTTTTTCTTTTCTTGGGAAATCTTCTTCATGGCTGCTCCTTGATTTGAACCAGTGACCTTTTTGCTTGGAAATCGGCCTAATAACATGCTGAGCCATTAGGGTATGTGAGAACATGTTGTAATTTGTAGTATACACAAAGAAAAAGATTATCCCTCCACCGGGAGCAAAACAGTTACAATGCAGTTACATGAGAAGAATCTGCATAACGAAGCATATGCTAAATAGTTTCAAGTCAAATTTAGCTATGAAATAGCCAAGATGATTGTCTATAAAACGATGGTAGTAGTGGATGGTGAGATACGGAGCCTGAAAGTCAAAACTTCAAAACATTGTTAGCTACCCTTCTACCTGTCGGTGTAAAATATATTTATTGGATACGACTTTGGAACACAAAAAAAGTTAATAAATTGTAAATATGCAGTAAGTTGGAAAAACAGTTTTCAACAAAAATGTCCTGAATAACATTTGTGGGAAACTAAAAGTTGCCCAAAGGAAATAGTATTGCCTCCATCAAATCCCCCCTTCATAAATGCCCACTAAAACAAGTCCATAATTTTCAGGCTAAGAAGGGCCTCCCCAACCAAATTTGGGGTTTGGTGGCAAAGCAGTGACCACGGGGAAAACATCTCAACAGCCCTGGGGGTAAAAAAGGGGAATTGCCCATAGACAATTTTTTTAAAAACGATTGAACTCCTTCACTACTTTGAGAGCGGGGGTTGAAAAAATTTAACTGAATTTTGGTTTCAATCTTTTTGGGCTATGGGGGGGGAAAATTTTTTCCCCCTAGGGAAAACGTTTTTCCTGCTTCATATAAACCCAAATACTTTTCCCAAAATTTAAAACTCCTCATCTGATGAGGCTTTAAGGTTTTTATCTTTACAAAGATCATGTCCAATTTAAATTGGGGACGGGTAAAAAATAAGCACTTTTTAAAAATTTGGGTTTTGCATTACCTCGTCATTTGGGTTTAGCAAAAAACAGTTTTCGCGGTAAATTTTGTTTTAAAAATTTTTCTGCGTTGCTGGTCAGAAGGGCCCCCTGGTCGATTCCGGCCCTAGACACCCCCCCCTGCACTGTTTTTGGCTGGCTGACTTTTTCTTTCACCCTTTGGGGAAAAATACCCCCCAAGCCCGGAAAGGGCCCCGACCCCCAAACCCCCGCGTTTGTGTTTGGCTGCCTGCCCCCACTCTGTTTAAATTTTTGAAATAAAACCCAAAGGGTTTTTCCGGGCTCTTGTACTTTCTCCCAGCTCTAGGGGATGGCCCGGGGAAAATTACTGCCTGTTTTAAAAAGGGTTTTTGGGGCCAAGGGGTTTGATTCACCCCCTCCCACCCAGCCCCCTTAAAGTTTGCTCCCTTTAAAAAGGGGGCGTTCGGGCCCCTCAAAATCGTTTTTCAAGCCCCGCCTCCTTTTTAACGTCATCATCGAAAAGTGGTAGTGAAGAGGTTAGGAGTTTCAAGCCCCTCAGTGGGGGGGGGTTTTTTTTTCTTCTTTTAAAAATTTGGGTACACTTTATGAAAAAGATATAAAAAAATTATTTTAACATCTAAAAATTTTTATTTATATACAAAACACAAATTTTCCCTATATAGTGTCCCTTTTCCCCTTCCCGCATTAAAATTTTTCAAAAAAAAACCAAAAAAAAAAAAGAAAACTTCCAAAAAAAACAAAAAAAATTTTGTTGAAAAACAAAATCAAAAAAAAAAAATACTTCTGGGGGATGAGACATAAATATGGGGGAGCTATGTATTTTTTAAAATATATCTTTAAAAGGGAAAATTGACTTTACACCCCCCCGGCCTTTTTATTAGTAAAACCTTTCAATAAGGGTTTGGGAACCCCCTTTTTTGCCCTTCAGAACTCCTTTTTTCCCGGGGCAAAAGTTTCCCAACCCAAGGGTTTTTTGAAAACAAACCCTCAATTGGTCCCAAAGGGGGCCCCCAAAGAGTGCCAAAAAAAAATTTTTCCCCCCACACCATGACCCCCACCACCACCAGCCTGAACCATTGATAAAAGGCTGGAGGGGACCCAAAATTTTTCATTTGTTAAGGCCAAAATTTCTGACCCAAACCATCCAATTGGGCAGCAAAACGAGACCCATCAGCCCAAAGAAAACCTTTTTTCCCAAATCTTCTATTTGTTAAATTTTCGATGACCCCCTTGGGAAAATTGGAGCCTCAATTTCCCCTTTTTTTTAGCTGAAAGGGGGGGGCCCCCGGGTTTGGGGTTTCTTCTCTCCCTGTACCCCATCTGCCTAAAAGTTCGCCGTACTTGCGTTCAGAGATCCCTCTTTTTCCTCCCTTTTTTTTTGTAACGGGGGGCAATTTTGAGTCCCGGGTTTCCCCCTTTTCTTCACCTCGAACCGTCTGCCCATTCCCCTTTTTACCTTTTGGGCATTCAAAAAGGGTTTTTCCCGCCCACAGGACTGCAGTTTCACTGGAGTTTTTTTTTTTTTTCCCGGACCATTCTTGTAAACCCTAGAGATGGTTTGTCCCGTGAAAATCCCAGGAGTTTCCAGCAGTTTCTGAAAAAAACTCAGACCCCCTTCGGGCACCAAAAACCCATGCCACATTAAAAAGGCACTAAAAAACACCTTTCTTTCCCCCTACTGATCCGGTTTTTTAACTGCAGGAGATTTCCTTTTTACCATGTCTACATGCCTAAACACGATTGCCCCCCATGGGGGATTGGCTGATTAGAAATTAATTTTAAAGCAGTTGGACAGGTTTTACCTAATAAAGTGGCCGGTGGGGTTAAATATTTTAGGACTCTTACATATGTGTAAAAATTTAGGGGGGAAAAAAATACTTTTGAGGGGGCAAACTCCAAACCCCTTTTTTGTAAAAGCAATTTCTCTACCCCTTCCTACTGCTGCACCACGAGCCCAAGTTTTTTTACAAGCTTAGGGAGGATTTTTTCTTTAAAAACTATTGCTTCTACCACCCAATTTTTTTCACTCACATGTCCCCCCCGACAGCATTATTTTTTATTATTATTTATTTTTTTAGCCGCCCTTTTGGTTTTCCCAAACGCGTACATTAGGGTTTTATACATAACCCTAGGTCAAAAAAAGTACAAAGGTGACAAAAACTAACAACAACTGGTTTCAGAAGGAGAGAGGTCCCCCCCGTTAGGGCTTTTCAGTCTACAACCCAACAGAGATCTTTTTCTTTAAGCTGACATTTGTAGTTTTAAGGGAAAGATTTTTCTGGCCTGTTTTTCCCTTTCAATTTGGGGGAACACCCCTAGAAGAACAGCTGCTGGGCTTTGTGCATTTGGGGTTAAAATAAGACATAGACCCGGGGCTTGCTGGAGTTTGGAGCCTCAAGGCCCCGCAGAAAATAAGCCCAGGAGGCTACAGACTTTTTATTTTCCAGAAAAAACTTCTGCATCCCCTGCTTTAAACAAAATGAGGGGCCCTTTTCCTTTTTCCTGACAGAGAGACACCCGCTGAAAAGGAGAGACAAACCCCCCGGATTTCAAAAATCAATCTGAGAAAAAAATTTGCCCGAACAGCCCCAACACTCAAAAAAAAAACTCCTTTAAGATATGGGAGCAGTAGCTCTGGCAAGACCCAATTCCTCTTGCTCTTGTCACTGTATTGAACTAACTGGACCAATTTATTATTTATTTTGGGAGTCGGTCTATTTTATAACGACTCCAACTCCAGCAAAACTCGACTCCACAGACCTGCCTTTAAGTATGATAACAAGGATTCTCTTGGATTTCGGGGCAGAACGCACGTTAATTCCTCATTGAAATTTTATGTGCGTTTCCACCATGTGAGTGAGCCCTATCTCCACATTCATGCATGTAGCTTCAAATAAATAGTATAGACAATAATCTATATGCGGTATATTAAAACAATATCTAAAACTTGAAATTAAGAAATGTGTGTCAGGATTACAGTATAAAGTAAGATCTAGAAGTATTTTGACAGTTTCAAAATTTTATAATTTAGCCTGGGTACACTAGCACAATAGTTCTGAAACAAGCCTAGTTATATACGATTTAAGTATAGACGTTCAATTTTAATTCAAGGGGTTTAACAAAAATATTGCTTTAACCTTTTAGGAATGATAGCCATTTTTTTTTTACATATTCACTTCATACTTTCCAAGTATTGTAGCTCACAATTGCAGTTTCATGGTCTGATGCAGCCGGATTCCTTATTCTTTTATGACAAATTAAGGCAATAAAAGGTATGGAGTTGATTCAAAATGTTGAATTTGCTCTTGGTAGCTGTTCAGTGAAACTCTGATTATTTGGTCCAAGTGATAGAGGCCATAATTTGGCTGAAAAAAAGAAAAAACAGCCAAACCTATCAGAGAGAAAGTGATAAATTTCAGGAGTGGCCAAATTATAATTGCTTCCCTTCTTTTTATAAATAGATCAAATTAATAATTAGGAATTTGATATATTTGTACGAAGATAAAAAGCCTTGGCAAGCTCTGCAACACCAAACGGGCTGAAAGAGCTGAAAAAAACAACTAAAATTAAAGGGGTTTTCTCTCCCAGCTGTTTCATTGAGTCTCAAGCAGTTTTATATCCACTCTGTCTCCTCAGATTGAGGGTGGTTTTATAGCAGAAATTGGCATATTAAGCTTCTCTGTCACTAGCTGAGCCGTTACACTGACAAGTGCAGGAGATGTTACCTTCAGTAAAGAAAAGGTACATGTGCTGTGAGGACTGAAAACAATTGCTTATCTGAAATCTTGTTAGAGGTAGTTTGCTCTGGAATGAGGGAGTGAGCTCGGTCTGTCCATGGGGATGTTACTCCCTGCTCTTTGCTCTAATCCGATAGCAGAGTTATGTTCAGTTAACCATATAAAGACACCTGTGTGCACTCGGAGCACATAAAATCTCTTATCACATGGCACAAATAAAATAAATAGACCAATGTATCTAGAAAAAGTCTTCAATTACTTGTCCCTTCATGTTGAAAGCTAATCTCTGTATTGAGAAAACCCCATTTGTAAACAAAGATTCCCTTCAGAAAATCTTTCTATATCAAGAACCCTCTCAAGGAGGTAGGCATATTATTGTCATTGTCTACAGTCAATAGACTCCTTAATGAATGTAAATACAGAGGGTTTATCTCAAAATGCAAACTACGGGTAACGCTCAAGAACAGAAAAACAATGGTAAAATACATGGAAATTTGCCCTATCCTGGAACAATGAAGCCATAAGTAAGCACACCACATCATTGAGCAGACATGGTGGAGGCAGTTTTATGGCATGGGCATGTATGGCTGCCAATGGAACTGGGTTGCTGGTATTTATTGAGGATTTGACTGCAGAATGAATTCTCAAGTATATAGAGCTATGCTATCTGCTACATGCTCAGTCAACTGCTGCCAAAATGATAAGACAGCAATTCACAGTGTAGATATATAATGACCCAAATCATACCACATAAGCAAACCAAGAGCATCTTCAGGCAAGGAAATATTCTTCTATGGCTGAGTCAGTCATTTGACTTCAGGGCTAATTGAGCATGCTTTTCACTTGCTGAAGACAAAACTAAAAGCGGGAAGACCCACGAACGAAGAGCAATTCAAGGTGACTGAGATAAAGGCCTGCCAAAGCATCTTATGGGAAGAATCAGCATTTGGTGATGTTCATGCATTCCAGGCTTTCCGCAAACATTGACAGCAAAGTATTTGCTTCCTGGTGTTAAAAATAATCCTGACTTAGAACCATCTTGGTCCCTCCACCTTTGCAGGGTCAAAATTAGATAAATTGCAGTTTTTCCTAAATGATCAATATATTATTTTTCTTAAAGGAGTTGTCTCCCTTCAGAGTTTCAGAGAATGCATGAATGAAATACTCTGCCACTTCCTGGTTCAGACTGACTAATTTGCATAAGCTCCATGCTTGTATAGCTCCCTGCTGTGCTGTGCTTTCAGATGCTAATTAGATCAGATTAGCTTCTCAAACTACTAACAGGACTTCTTATCTGATCCCCAAAACAAAAGCCCTAATTACAGTTCTGTTCATTTTACATAAATCAAGCTTTTTACTGCTGAGCAGCACAGGACACTGCCATGACCTGTGTGATGACATCACTCACTGTTATCTCATTGAACAAACAGCAGGGGGAGAATTGTTTACAGGTCAGTTACTGAGGGAACTGAAATAGCCAGGGAGGTCATAAATTCACTTGTATCTCCTTAGGGAAAACAGAGGAACAAAGCAATATATTTGGAAAATGTCTTTATTTTGTGTTCCCTACAATTTGAAAGATATTCTTTGTAGCGAGACAACCCTTTTAAGCCCTTTGAATCACATTTGAAAGTCTTGAGGGTTCATTTTCAAACCATTTTGGTGGTAAACAGAAGCACTGCCTTAATTCAGTTGGGCATAAAAGTACTTATCCTTATTAATCAGCTTTCTCTTCCTATTTAGTATCATTGTGTAGATTTGTGTCAACCAAGGCAGATACCTAATTTCCTTTTATTACAGCTCTTGCCCTCAAGGTACAGTACAGACCAAAAATTTGGACACACCTTCTCATTCCAAGAGTTATCTGTATTTTCATGACACTGGTCTAATGTCTATTCCTTGTGTTCTTTAGCCCAAACAAGTCTAGGAAACCATTGCTAAGGACAGGCAACAAGCACAAGAGACTTGTATGGTCTAAAGAACACAAGGAATGGACATTAGACCAGTGTCATGAAAGTAGTCATGAAAATACAGAAAACTCTTGGAATGAGAAGGTGTGTCCAAACTTTTGGTCTGTACTGTATACTTTGTAGGGGCATGGTCAACGCCACTGCCTTTATTGGTCCCAGGGATTGCATAATCGCCCAGATCACATATGTCCGTTATCCTGATAATCATAAGATTGCTGAGACCAATTAAGAGGCAGGTACATTGGTGATGCCCTCACGGTGTACCAGGCACTCAGGTTTCTCTTGACCATACACAGTGGTGTAAAAGGAAGAAGCTAGTTATCTGCCTAGGTTGGCACAAATTTTACCCTGTGATACCAAGTAGTAGGATAAAGTTGACTGATGATGAGTACAGTAAGGCGTAGAAGTAGTCAAACCTGTACACCACCACAGTGATTTAAAAATAAAGCAATTAAGATGTGACTGACGTGTAGACTTAGGGCATGTTCACACGCCGTTTTTGGACGAGGTTTTGGGAGCGTTTCCTCTCCCAAAACCTCGTCCACAACGCCCCCAGTTCATTTAATTGATTCCTATGTAAAACCTCGTTGTAGTTCACACATGGCGAGGTTTTTACACACTTCTTTGGAAGTGTCATGTCAATTCTTGAAGGTGCGTTTTAGGCGCGGTTTTTAGCGCGGTTTTGGCGCGTTTGTCCGGGCTATTCATTTGTGTGGGTGAAAACCTCGTCCAAAACCTCGTCCAAAACCTGATCAACGCCTCGTCAAAAACCTTGTCTGAAGAAGTCTGTTTCAGGCGAGGTTTTGATGTGGTTTGGACGAGGTTTTGGGCGAGGAAACGCTCCAAAAACCTCGTCCGAAAACGCCGTGTGAACATGCCCTTATAGCTTCAATTTAAGAGGCTGCTAAAATAGTATTTCTTGGTTGTCTCACTTAAAGACATATATGCCATCATTATCCAATAGATATGGATTCGGTAGGTGGCACCACCTCCCAACTCCCATTGAATTCAGGGCTTATTCTGAAGATACGCCTGGGTCTGACATCTAGGACTTGCATCTATGAGACATTGATGGCATATTGTAGTGATAAGCCATCAATGTCTGTAGTGAGACAGCCCCTTTAGGAGGGGTGTGTGCCCCTCTATTGACCATACATAGGCTCATTGCAAACTGAAAAAACACAAGTTGTATACACCTATAAGACGTACCCTGACACTAAACATCCTATGCTATATAAAGCTTGTTGATTACCCATCAGCAGTTCACCAAATGCATTCAGTCTTGATTATTTATACATTGCGGGGGTTTCATTTCCTTTAAAGGGAGACTCGTTGTGATCCGTAATTGTCCCCCAGCATCAGAGGTCCCATGCATGTCATAACACTTTTGGAAAAAAGCTTATTATTATGTATTTTTTCTTTTTGGGTTGTTTGGATTTTGTTCAAGAAATTAAAAATTTCATTTTTTGTGTATATTTGTCCCTTGAGGATCTTTCGTTTTGGAGGGAAACGCATCGGGTCTTTTTTTTCTGTTTTTGATTTTTTTATCTATTTGCTTATTTTGGATTTGTATTTGCTTCTAGCATTTTTAGTATCTTTAGAGCTTTTTGAGGGGGTCTGTATATTTACAGGGCCGCTCTTTTCAGGGCGATGACCTCGGGTAGAGGAGGTATAGTATTGTTTTTTCTCCTCCCCTATTATTCCCTCCTTTTGTATTATTTTTGTAGCCCTTTTGTTTGGTATACTGGCATCTGACTGTTGTGTTTTGTTTCTGGGGAATTGTTACATAAGATTTTTAACGGTATTTATTAAAAGTTATATTTTAGTTGGGAAATAGTTTTTTGCAGTGATATGTAACATCATGGGAAAGTCTAAAGAAATCAGCCAAGATATCAGGAAGAGAATTTTGGACTTGCCCAAATCTGGATTATCCTTGGGTACAATTTTCAGATGCCTGAAAGTGCCTTGTTCATCTGTACAAACAATTATATACAAGTACAAACAGGATGGGAACGTCCAGCCATCATACCGCTCAGGAAGGAGATGGGTTCTACGTCTCAGAGATGAAAGTGCTTTGGTCCGACATGTGCACATCAATCCAAGAACAAAAGCAAAAGACATTGTGAAGATGCTGGTGGAAGCTGGTAATATAGCTGTGTCATTATCCACAGTGAAACGAGTACTGTATCCACATGGGATGAAAGGCCATTCTGCCAGGAGGAAGCCATTACTCCAAAAGAAACATACAAAAGCCAAATTAATGTTTACAAATGCACACATGAACAAAGACCTACATTTTTGGAGACTTTTCCTATGGTCTGATGAAAGTAAAATTGAACCATAATGGCCATAATGACCATCGTTATGTTTTGAGGAAAAAGGGAGAAGCTTGGAGGCCTAAGAACACCATCCCAACTGTGAAACACAGAGGTGGCATCATGTTGTGAGTTTGTTTTGCTGCAGGAGGGACTGGTGCACTTCACAAAATAGATGGCATCATGAGGAAAGAAGATTATGTGGCAATACTGAAGCAACATCTCAAGACCTCAGCCAGGAAGTTAAAACTTGGACATAAATGGGTCTTCTAAATTGACAATTAACGGAAGCATACTGCCAAACTGGTTACAAAGTGTCTTAAAGGGGTTGTCTCGCTACAAAGGTCATATCTGTAATGATGGGGAAAGTAAAAATAAGCACTTTTGCAATTGGTTTGCATCACCTAAATCATTTTAGTATAGCAGATATGAGCTAATCTGTATGTGTCTAGAGCTAAATCAGCAGCCTGAGGTCGTGCCATGTTCCTTTGCTGTGATTGTCTGACTGATATTTAGTTCAGTCCTGTTGGGTCACGCCCCCTGGTCAAGACACACAACCTTGCTGTGGATTTTGCTGCCTGCACTCTGTGCTTACTCCCCTCTGAGCTGTGGAAAATGAAAGTGAAACTATCTACCTCAGCTGTCTGTGATGGCTGTGTATGTGTAATAACGTCTGTCTGAACTCCTCTCTGTGCTCCTCTCCCAGTGATAGCTCTATGTAAAGGATCTTAGCAATTACTGAGTCTCCACCTGTTAGATTGACTCTCCCTCCCCCCATATTACAGCCTTATACCCTCTACCTCCTGCCTGAAAAGAGTGCATTTCTGCATTTCTCACATTTGTTTCCTCATTTCAGGCTGTATTTATAACAGTTTACAGCCATGTAGGTGTTCTGGTTACAAGGAGCTTGTGGAGGGAGGTGACGCTCTGCAGACAGAAAACTGCCCCACTGCAAGAGGCTGAAAGCTGTGACATCCTCTCCCTTCCACTGCTCGCACATAATGATTATGTCACCAGTCTTCAGTGAGGTAAGACTGTCTACTGGGACAAGAGACTTGCCACTGGATTTGAAGCTGACCAAGAAACGGCTCAAGTTGCAAAACCCTGCTGAAAAACCCAAAAAGGGAAAAAACCAAGCCAATGTTTTTGGGGGTGGCCATCACAAAGCCCTATCTAATCCTATTGAAATTTTTTGGGCAACTAAAAAGGCAGCGTGGCAAGGTACCACAAACATGGGTCCCCGTTTCACCAGTTTGTCAGGAGGAATAGCCCAAAAATTTCCCACCCAAATATTGTGAGAAGCTTTTGGAAGGATATCCAAACTTTTTACCCCAAATCAACGTTTTTAAGCAATGCTACCAAATCTAATAAATGTATAAAAATTTTGATTTGCAGAAATAATAAAAAGCCTTTAAATTTTTTCATTTTCTGGAATTTTGGGAAAAAAAATAATTTTTTGGTTTCCCAATGACCTAAAAAAGGGCGAGGTTTTATTCAGATTTCATGCAAAAAGGGGAAAAACATTATAGTGTCTTTTTAATAGGAGTTAAAATTCTGGTTCAACTGTATATCGTGTAAACCCACCCCTTTCTCCCTATCAGAGGTCCCATATGCAGACAATGTTTTGGGGTTTGCCCCAGCAGTAAGAGCGGGGTTGAATTGGGGCTAGGAAAGCTACTTTAAATAGGTGGGGCCAAGCCCCGCTCTTTTCTAGAGCTTATCTGAATATTGTGTTTTCTCATGGAGCATTGCATGGCCTATATATCTTCATACACCTTTGTGGTTCTCTCTCCAAGCAGAAACTTTACCCCATAGAGTTACCAGAATACACTTTATGGCCACTGCCAGAGGAATCGCGCATTTTTAATTTTTAAGGTCAAGTAAATTATGAATTTTTAGGGAAACTTTTTTAACACATTATTATCAAACAAAACCTTTGTTGAGGGAAAATTTTTCCAGTGCAGATGCCAAGTAAAATATCGCCTTTCCTTACATGTGCCCTTATGCCTTCTATTTAGTTGCATAACATACGGCTTGTCCACGTTCTTTGTGAAGTGTTTGTTAAGATTAGTGTTCGAACCACCCAGCCTTTTCCCAAAATATGAGCACTAGGCATGGCGAATAAAAAGAGTCCACATTAATTTTTGGGGTTTGATGTGGTTTTCCACCTTGATGTTAAATCCTTTAAATAGCTCACTTTAAGTAATGATAAAAAAATTATAATAAAAGAGGCTTTTTTACACGGACATTTTACCTTTTACTTCTTATAAAATAAAGGCTTGAATAATTGGCTCTGTAGGAACCGCGCATGTTTTACAGGGTTTTAAAATAATTTAAAGAGCTTAATTATATTTTTTGTTTTCAACTCCCTTTGGGTCATTAGTTATTTGCGTTTTAGCAAAAATCAATAATTATTATTTATTTGAATACATTTCTGCTTGAATAGTTTTGATAGAGTTATTTTCGTGTACCTCCCACTAAAAGTACAAGTGCCCAATGTTCTTTAAAAAGGTTTTTACCTCCTAGACTTTTAAGGCACAATAAATTATTTATCAAAGTTTATAGGTGTAGGAATCCCCCTTTTACCCAACTTCCTTGGGAAAATGGGCCCCTGAAAGTAACTCAATAGGCGAGGCATTCGCACTTTTTATTATTATTATCATTTTAAATTTTAGCGCCCTTGATTCCAGGGGGTGTAATTCAGGCGGGTACATAAAAACATGGTCAGACAATTAAAGTGACATTTTTTACTAACAAAGGGACAGAGGGGGGGGGAGGTCCCCGCCCGCAGGGTTAAATCTACGGGGAAAGGGGGGAAGAGAAGAAGGGGAGGGCAGACGGGTTTTGGGGCGGAGGAGTCAACACGGTTTTTTGTTGGTTTTGGCAATCCTAAGAGGTAGGTTTCAGGTTACGTTTGAAGCCTGAGAGAGGGGGAGGCGAGGGTTGGGGGAGTGAGTTTTCCAAAAATGTGGGAACATGGAGAAGCTGGAGACGGTTTATGTGGGGGGTGTAAGAGGGGAACAGAGAGAAAGGCCTGTAAAGGGAGGGGCGGGGGGATATTTTGAGATTAAGGCAGAGATATATAAGGGGAGAGGTCATGGAGAGCCTTGTAGGTCAAAGTTGCTAGCTTGAACTGGATTGCTGGGCCATGGGGGGCCAGGAAGGGATCGGAGAAGAGGGAGGGGAGTAGCGGGGAGAGGGTTTAATGGGGCGGGCAGCAGAGTTAAAAGGGTAGTTTGGAGGGGAGCGAGGGGCTACGGGGGGCCCAAGGAGGGGTTTTCAGTGGAGGCGGGGGGGACGAGGGCATGGCAAACATTTTTGTGCTTTAGAGTTAAGAATGACGGATCGGGAAAAAAATTTTTTAGGGGGGGGTACAGGTGGGAGGGGTTTGGGTTCGGTTTTAAGGACAAATTGGATCAAAATTACCCAAAGGAGGGACCGGGTGCACTTACTTATGACTCTTCATTCTGTTCTATGGTAATTTTGAGTACAGATGATCAATGTGTTCAGCTGTACCCAGAACTCCCGTGGAACAGAATGGAGAGTGCGCAAGTGCGACTGACTCTCCATTCTGAGCCGACACTTTCAGGGGGCCTGTTCCAGAGATCGGTGCAGATCTCAGAGGTGGGGCCTGCACCAATCACAATTTGATGGAATATCCTATCAATATGCCATCAAAGTCTGTAGTTTCAGCTCTGTTGCTTCCATACATTTTAACCCCTTATAGGGGTTGTTCACCCCTAAAAAAAAAAAAATAACTTGCTCTTGGGGCCCTATAAAAAAACAACTATGCTTACCTTCCCCTTTCCTTGTTTTCATTACCACATCGCTCTATTCTTCTGTTTTCACTCTTGTACTTTGGAATGGGCAGCTGCTGATTGGCTGCCATTGCCACGTGCCTATCATTTACATCATCCTTGGAAAAGGGAACAGCTCTGAACAGTGATGAAATAGAGTGGCACGTGACCACTATAGCCAGTCAGCGGCAGCAGTGGTGATGTTCCCAGAAGAAGAAAACAAAGGATGATGGGACCCGGTGTGGATGGGTGGTTACTGAAACAAAGGGCCCTACTATCCCAATAAAATAATAAAAACATGAATAAACCCTTTAATGTCCACTCCACCTGAAGAGTTAAAAAAAAAAAAAAAAAAAACAAAACTTTCAATTCACACTGCCTCTCTCTGGTATATAGTATCAATCCATTATATCCTATAAGATGCAGCTTGACAATTCTGCCTGCTTATTGCTTGTAAGAGTTGACAGGGAGAAACCTATCACATGGAGACAGGGTGATACCTAGGAATACACAGGAGACTCTGTTATGTGAGTAAGGGGACAGACATTTTATGTCCCTGACCTTAGGAACAAGTGCAACGTTGTGCTCAGATTTCACCCCCTCTATCTCTATACAGCTACAGGAATCAAGGGAAAACTGGCTTACGGAAACCATTTAAGGGGAACAGGGAGTGAAAATGTCAGATGGTCCATAAATGGCAAATCAAATAATACAGCTGTACACAAGGCAAACAGAAGAGAATCTACATTAGGCATTTTCTTCTTTTTTTCAGATTAGATTTGATGCCTTAAATTTTTTTTCAGGAGCTATAACAATTTGAATTATTTAAGAAAATGTTCACTTTAAAGGTGTTTTTAGGAAAACTTAGTTGCTTTCCGGCAGAAACCATATACTTCCAACAACTATACATCAATCTTCTCAGTTCCTGCTAGTTTAAACTGTGCTTATTGAATTGCATGTGCAGTATACAGTTGAAACCAGAAGTTTACATACACTATATAAAAGGACACATTGGCATGTTTTTCTCACTCTCTGACATGAAATCAGAATAAATCTTACCCGTTTTAGGTCAGTTAGGATTACCAAAATTTTTTATATTTCCCCAAAACCCCAAAAAAAATGAGAGAAAATTTTTTTAGGCATGGGGGGCTTGCACAGACGGATCATTCTTGGTCAATTTCAGATCCCTGAAGCGCCCGTTCATCTGTACAAAAATTATATGCAATACAACCAAAGGGGGGAAATGTCAGTCATCATCCCCGTCAGGAAGGAGGGGGGTTTTGGGGTCTCAAGATGAATGTGCTTTGGCCCGGGACATGTGCATATAAACCCCCAAGAAAAAAAAGGCAAAAGACCTTTTTTTCACCCCCCCCTTTTTTTTTAAAAAATTTTTTCCCCCCCCCCCCTCCCCAAAAGAAAAAAACAAAAAAAAGTTTAATTTTGCAAAAGGCGAAAAATGGACGTCTTGTCTTTTTTTAGCCTTACAAACTATGAAACTATGAAATGGACACAGGAGCAAACACCAACATTTTTGGAGATGTCCTGTGGTCTGACGAAACTGGACTGTTTAGGCATAATGACCATCGTTACATTTGGAGGAAAAATGGAGAAACTTGGAGGGCCCAAGAACACCATCCCAATGTGAAAAAAAGGGGGTGGCAGCACATGTTATGGGGGTTTTTTTGCTGTGGGGGGACGGAGCACTTCACAAAATAGATGGATCAGAGGAAAGAAAATTTTGTGGGAATATGAACAAATCTCAAAATTCCCAAGAAGTTTTAAGCTTGGGAGGGAAAAATTTAAAATGGCAAAGACCGAAGCATACTGCCAAACTGGTTTCAAGTGCTTACGGATAAACAAGCAAGTTTTGGAGTGACCATCACAAAGCCGATTTAAAACCAAAATTTGGAAATTTTTTTGGGCAAAACTGAAAAGGGAGGTGTGAGAAGGCAACCCCCAAACTGGCCAGTTAAAACCAGTTTGTCAGGAGGAATGGGCCAACCCATTGTGAGAACTTGTGGAAGGTTTTCCAAAAAGTTTGACCCAAGTCATACGTTTAGGGCAATGCCCAAATACTAATGAAATGTATGTGAACTTTGCAGAAAAAAAATAAAAAGCCTTAAAAAAATTTTTTCTCTTATTGTGGAAATTTGGGGAAATATAAATAATTTTTGGTCTAAATTACCCAAAACAGGAAGGTTTATTCTGATTTTAAGAAAAAATGGTCACGCACACCCTCGGGGGAAGAGGGGTTATGGGGTGTTTAGGGGGGAAAGGGTGGCTCGCCAAATATAATGAGGTTATAAACTCCTGCACACCAAGGATACATGCAAAAAAAATGTTTATTTACAAGAGGTCAGAACATGCTGAATTTGCATGGTAAAGAAAAAAGAACATACCAACAAGTCTTTAATAAAAATTTTTTGACTTGGGAAAAAAATGTAGTAAAGTCGACGTTTCGGCGGACGCCTTTACAAGAGCATAAAGATGGCATTATATACGGGTTAAAAAGATGACCCGAGCCGAAGCGCTGTAGGAATATGCAAGTAAAATTTAAAATACCCCGCAGGAAAAGGTTTTGGACCTCAAGGAAAAAAGCCTGCGATCAGGCCGGCCAGTTTTGGGGCCTTTCACCTATGGGTTGATCCAATAAATGTGGCGGGGGGCTGGGAAGTTGTGCATTACCCAAGTGAAACAAGGCTTTTGCTTTTGTTTTTTGGGGGTTTATATCCATGTCGGACCAAAGCAATTATCCTGAGGGCCCAAAACCCCATCCCTGTGCGGTATGAGACTGGAAATTCCCCCTCTTGGGTTTGTCCGATCCTCCCGCATTAAGTGCCCCCATATCCCCAGCATTTTCCTTGGGGGTCCAACCTATTCCCGCGGGTGGATATTTTGATTTACTTTGGCATTTCCTACAGCGCTTCGTCTTGGAGCATCCCTATTAAAAACCCCTTTAAATACATGCCTCCTTTGATGTCTCTTTATAAAGGGTCCGCCGAAACGTCGATTTACTGAAACGTTTCACCAAACAAAAAATTATTAGTAAAGCACTTGTTGAGTATTTCATTTTTTTCTTTATCCTTTCAAAATTGAGCAAGTTTCTGCACCTCTTGTAAAAAAACACTTTTTTTTGCATGTATCCCATGGTATTTTATTGAGTTTTATAACCCATTATATTCTGATTTCATTCAATAGTGAGAAAAAAAAATGCAAAGTGTCTTTTTTTTTAAAAATTTTAGTTGAAATTCTGTTTCAAAATGTAACTGGTT